>JAGFNK010000310.1:0-63699 GCA_025769875.1 Russula earlei
GGGAATGCCCTAAGCTTAGCTTTGTCCCAATTCCTGTTGCATCCCTTTTGCTCTGTACTGTCTCTCACATCACAACTTGTGTTGTGCTGGCTTACACTCTGCTTAACCTGAGTTCATCATAAGGAACCTTTGTGTTCCTCTTCCTCTCCTGCTTCTCCATCATCGTCCTCCTCTTCTGTGAAACCAGGAGATCAACTCTGTCTGTGGATTAGGGTCATCCTGACTTAAGCCTGAGATGCTAAACCCTTGAACCACCGGTCTCCCCGAGCCAGCCCCACTGAACCCTCGAAACCAAGTCACAGGGACCTGGCCCCACTGAACCTTGAGCTAACGCTCTTACGGCTGCGACGCCGTAACAGCCAGGTCTAGGGTGTCATGGGCTTTTTGCCTGGTGAGGCAGTGGCAGGTGAGCATGCAATGGGCATGAGCAGTAGCAGCTCCAGAGGCAGTGGAGAGGGTAGGTGTGTCAAAGGCCAATGACAGAGGGTATAGAGGCATTTGCATGTGTGGCATGATGGAGGGAGAAAAGTGGCAGGCCACATGTCTATGGTTTTGTTGAACCGGAACCTGAACGGATCAAAGAAGGCGAAGACCTTCATACAAGGTTCAAGATCCGCTCATAGATGTTATGTGTTAGACAGAACTTTAGTATATGCACTTATGGCAATAGGGTTACGCATACTATGCTATCTATCACAAGATGCAGCCTTATGCTGCGTCTAGAACGTTTCCACATCACACGTCACTGAATGCGCAATATAGTGGACACCTGTAGTCACCTCTTTTGGACTTAGGAACAGCCCTGGGTCATAGAGGTATAAATACCATACATGTAGACAAGTATACACATCGCTCTACGCCCCAATATCATATGAGCATTAGCACAACCTCTAAGGTGGGTTGCTTGGCCTGTTAGCTGCACTCTATGCTGCGCAACAGGTTTGACTGTTGACCTTGACTTGACTCTTGCAGCAAGTGTGTGTGATGCTTGGTCAGCATTTGCCAGATTGGCCTGGTCCATGCCCAAGCTTGCAACTCACCTTACAATACCAATAACAGATGTGATTGAGATGGGGCACTGTGCAGCCTATCTTTGTAAAAAAAAAACATTTATATTTTCATCTGTAAATCTGTCCAACCAGAGCCTGGTGGAGATAGCATCCTCTGGATGCTGTCAAAACTCACTGTTGAACAATCCAGTTTAAGAGCAAGGGAGTAACTTGGAGATGAGTTGACTAAGTTCAAGGATGAAGTTGGCAAAGAGCAGTCCAAACAAGTAGCAAGTACCAGAAGGTGTCAAGAATCACAGTTGAACAATCCAGTTCAAGAGTGAGGGAGTAGCTCAGATATGAGTTGACTAAGTTCAAGAATGAAGTTGGCAAAGAGCACAGTCCAAACAAGTAGCAAGTACCAAAGGGGAACTGGTACTGGCTATGAGAGGTGTTCACAGAGAGAGAGGGCCAGAATTACTAGATTGGGTGGTCACAAAAGGAGTACCCTTAGTTAATAGAAATGCCACAATCAAATGGGACTGTCCACTACTTTATTGAGTGCTTATATACTACAAGAGAAAAAGTCATAACCTTGTTATCAAGCACAATGAGAGGATGAGTAAGATGTCAGGGAATGCTTACCAAGCATGCTCAGTTGAAAGGGCAAAGGTTTAAGGGTGCAATGATCAGTGCACGAGAGTGGGAGCTTAGGATGACACACAGAGGTGTTCTTCAAGAATGACATGTGAGACTCTGTCTCTTTCTCTCTTGTTTGCTTTTCAGCTCATTTTCAAGCTCTTAAGTACATTTTGTGTGTATGATATTTGTAAATACTGATCATAAGTTTTATGAGAGAGTATGGAAAACTTTCTGGGGTTAAGTAAACAAAGTTGCCTTTGTAGCCTTTAGCCATGGCACTGAGCTTGCATTGGGCAAGCTCTGTGGTGTCCTTTGAGAGTTAGGACTTTCTTGCTGCAATCTGTATCTGAGACAGTAAATTAGTTTTTGGGTTTTTGACTTTTAGTATGAGCAATCAGGGGCTAGTGGAGCAGACATGGGATTGAGACTAAGATTCCTGAAACACATTAGGCAAAGTCCCCCATGAAGCAGGGGTCTCCAAAAACTTTGTCCCAGGTCCTTCCAAACCCAGAGGCATAGTGCATCACACTACAAAGGTGCTCCACATGTCTTTGCCTTTGGTGGGGCAAAATCTACCACAGTCATGCTCCGTGAGCTGCTGAGTAAGGAGGTCCTAGATGATGAGTAAGGGCCTTTAGGGTCCATGTGTTCAGCATCTAGTGCACATGCAAAGTACATGATTCATTTGCTGTAAGTTAGTTCAGGGCCTGTTACAGTGTCACAGCCATTTGAGCATTAGCTTGGGTTCAGTGGGGCCAAGTCCCTGGATGTGGTTCAGTGGTTCAGTGGGGCTGGCTCAAAGAGACCAGTTCAGTGGTTTAGTGTCTCAAGACTAAGTCAGACTATGACTAGTCCACAGACAGAGTTGATCTTCTAGTTACTTTCACAGAAGAGGAGGATGATGAGAGAGAGGCAGAGGAGGAAAAGGAACATAAGGGTTCCTTGGGGTGAGCTCAGGTCAAGCAGAGTGTAGGCCAGCACAACAAGTTATGATTTGAGAGGGGATACAAGGCAGGGATTGCAACAGGAGATGAGACAAAGCTAAGCTTGGGGCACTACCCAGCTTCTACAGGTGCTTAAATACTGTATGGTGTGAGGCTGTTCAGTACTACAAGCAGAACAATAAGTGGGGGCTAGGACCAGTAGCATAAAGAGATCAGAACAATAAATGAAACACAAAGGTGAAACAAGATATGTGAAATATGAAACAATAGGAGGCAGTCAAGATCAAGTGATGAAACATAACCAAGGAGATGAGGGTGAAATGTAAGAATAACAACAGGGGAACAAGGGGATTAGTGGCGAACAAAAGAGGGACAGATCATAACAATACTGTTTTAAATTGGTTAACACTGTATATAAGGTTCCACTGTCAAAGTTTCAAGGCAATCTGTTGAGAAACTGTTAAGATATAGCAAGTTTCAATTTTGCACTTGAAATGACATCCAAAAATGGCAAGTGCAAGGTTGTTAAGGCTCCAAAGTGCCTTAAATAAGATCAATGGTCACATCTATAAACGCGTCCTACCAATGCAGATATGCTTGAGTCAAGCAAGCAATACTCGTGGAGGGGAAGGAGTGTTAGATCCTTCTAGAGTATGACAACAAGATGAGAGGGGCTCTGCAGACGGGGTAGGAGTCAACTGTTTGGGATTGGCAAACTAAGTCGAGCTTAAGGCTCAACTGTTTCTACTGGAGGCTTTATATAGCCCTACAGGGATAAGGTTCATGCTACTGTAGTACTGGTTGGTGCTATAGAAGCAAAGGTGGCTCATAGAAGCGAGGTTGCTTCTATGTAAACGATCTCGGTGCTGGAAGCATTAAGTGCTTCCCCAATCAAGGAATCGACGTACGTGGCGGTACAGGAACATCTGGGACAGAAACAATGCTACTCATTGCTTCTTCAGTACATCTTCTGAAAGATACGATCAACGTGCTCCGAATGTGATATCAAGGAACATAAACGATCAAGATCTGACGCACGCATAATGCAAACAGTGCAGTCCATAGTTCAGGTGTTCCGGCATCTTCTGGACCCCAAACCACTCGGTAACAAAGGTCACATAAAAATGACAATAATATAGTGAGAGGCCACAATTGTGCATATGTTGTATTTGTGGTAATGTGTTGCAGAGCTAGTGCCAGTTTTTAACTTTTAGTGGTGGGTTGGATGATCAAGAATTACTATAAATGGTGATTGTTGGCATGAGAATTGGGGTTTCAATCATACATTAACAGATGAAATTTACTTATATAAGCAAGTTGATAATAATATAACTACTTACCCTTGTCTCCTACCAAAACAAAAAAGAAATGTTATCATGTTTCTGATTAACTGGCACACCATCCACCCCATCTGCCCATTCTGGCCTGAGTGCCTCTTTCACCACACAACATTTGAAGTTCAGGAATGCCCCTTCAAAGATCATATAATTTGGTTAGTCATCTTATTATTAACTCACTTATATAAAGTAAATTTCATCTGTTAACATATGAGTTCACCAATCTAATGAAATGCAAGGTATGCAATCTACTTACCAAATTCTATGATCTTTGAAGGGGCATTCCTGAACTTCAGATGTTGTGTGGTGAAAGGGGCACTCAGGCCAGAATGGGCAGATGGGGTGGATGATGTGCCAGTTAATCAGAAACATGATAACATTTCTTTTTTGTTTTGGTAGGAGACAAGGGTAAGTAGTTATATTATTATCAACTTGCTTATATGAGTAAATTTCATCTGTTAATGTGTGATTGAAACCCTGATTCTCATGCCAACAATCACCATTTATAGTAATTCATGATCATCCAACCCAATATTGGACTGCATCCAGAGGCTAGTATCTCTCTAGAATATCATATCATTATTGCACAATCTCACATCTAGGCTTGAGAATGCGAATCAATCAGCAGAGATCATTGAGGCCATGCAGGCCACCAAATAGTTTGGCAGCTGGAATTAATGTAATTCAAGGTTCCAAGGTCTTACCTGATAAGTAGGTAATTGCATCCAATCAGAATACATGGATGAAGACAGTTGAGCATATGGGCTGAAAACAGGGCTGAAAACAATGGGCCCATCTCCCTGACAAGTGGGGACTGACAGTGCAGAGCATCAGTGTTGCTAAGGGAAAGTGCTGCTTTGTTCACAGTGATCTGTATGCTGGGGGCAAACAATTGGGCAAGTGCACCAAGCCTGATGCTATATCTGCCACCATGAATGCCTGCACATGTGCCCTTGGGGAACTATCATCTCAAACCCCCCTCCCTTAAATTTCATCACCTTGTTAGGATTCAGTTTGCATCCCTGACCATTTGTTTACCTATACTTGCTTACTCATTTCTGCTTACTGTTGCTTAGTGATATCGCTGACTGATAGGATGACTGATGCTTAGTGATTGCCTACTGGTTTGATGACAGATACTAGGAAAGAATGACTCACATGTGAGTCATTTCTGATGCTTTTGAATTGTGGTCTACATTTTTGGATACTACTGGGTCTCAGCCATGTGCTCCCCAAGTTTTGTACAAATTGGATCAGCCATTGTCAAGATATAGTATAAATATTCAGGTGTATAAAGAGTTGAGCTTTATGCTTGACTTATTCTCTCAAAGAATTCACATTCTCTCAAACCAAGTCACTACTCTAAGTGAAAGAGGCCCTTCTCATCTCTTACATTCATTCTTCCTGAGATAATATCAAAGGATTCAAAGTCTAGTGCTTGAACTATATCAAGCAACTCTTTCACTAGAGTCAGTATTAAGATCAAACAGATCTTAACACACCTCTCTTGCACCAGGTCCCTTCAGGCTCACACCACTGCCTATTCTAGCAGCCTCATCCACTGCTGTTCCCTCTACACAAAATAGAAAATTATTTTCTGTATTATTATAATTTATTTGTTTGATGCCTAATAAATAAGTGATTGAATAAGTGACTAAGAAAATAGTTTGGTGTCATTTAATAGTGTGATTGAAGCACCAATTCTCTTGCCAACACAATCACCTTTTATAGAAATTCTTGATCATCTAACCACACTTAAAGTATGCAACTGCTAGTGCCATATCTCTATACCTGACACTGCCAGATAATTTGGATTTTTCTTGAAATTTCTTTGAAGTACAGATAAATGTGGGTGCAAAAAGTTTAGATTTTCCTAATGCCTAGTTTTGCATCTTCCCATGGTTGCTAGGGAGCTATTGATGACCACTGGAGACAATGCATATACATTACAGTTGCTCTGGTCATGTCACATGAGAACCTGAAAGAGCAACGGGCGAAAAACGACAGTGTCACCTAAGTGGTATCTCAAAATGACCCAGAGAATCAAGAAAGCTGGCCAGAAGGGGTCGAAATACAGGTGACCATCGTACGCAAGTGATCCACGTGTAATGGACTATCACTAGCACCCACGAGACTCGGACCAGAGAACTTGAAATGCGTTGAAAAAAAAAATCTCGTCATGAACTCTCAGGCCGTGGGCGTGTGCTGTATTGGCGGCGATTCTTGCTTCTGGGTGGCGGCGGATAAGCCCCGCTGTACTCGCATCAGTCCGGAAGTTATGACCAGAAATGGCGTCCAGGGGAGTTCTTGATCTCGATAACCCGGGGGGAGCACCACCGGAGGGGGACATTTATATTGATCGGTTAGCACGGAATTTCAAAGGGAAAAACTGGTGAAGAGTGAAGAAACCATGTAGCTGAGTAGGTAAATCTGCAGGATTGACTGGGCTGGGATATGAGAGCGAACATGCCTTACACTGGCAGTGCAGCAGTGAATTACGACGGCCCGAGCCCCCGGGATTTGCTTGTGCGATTTCACCGGCGTGCGTGATCAGCGCAAAGCCACATGACCGGTCGCCGCACCTGTACTTACCACGTCGCGCACTTTCCCACTCCTCACTCATCACAATACAACCTGTTATAGCTGCCCTTGAAACTTGACCTCGCGGTTTTCATCTCCGCACCAGTGCTCGCGGCTGCTCAGTTTTGTTACTGGTACTCATTAGACCTTGCATTGTAAAAATGGCTCCAGATATATCACCATTGAACGACCCGTCAAATTGACGCAAGCTCAACCCGCAAACCACGAGGGACCCAGGCACGCACTGTCAGGTGTCCAAGCCAAGATTATGGGTCGCCTTAGCTGTCTGTCTCATTACGCCGATCGGAATAGGTCGGACCTGCGCAGTGCCCGCGTCAGCATCACTCTCTGAGGAATCTGCGTTACAGTCCTATTCACTCCAACGGGACGCCCTTCCCCGGATAGTGGACCATCTCAAAAACGCGTTGTGACCAGCAGTTCCTTAAAATGAAACAGTAAAATGCAAAACTTCTCAGGCTGACCTGTCTTCCCTCCTCTTACCTTGCAATGATGTTCCCTCCTCTCCGTTTTCTAACTGTCAACGCGATAGTGGTGTTTATTTGTGGCCCAACTATTGTCCACGCATGGTGCCGCAACCAGCCCGGCGACCCTGGTTATCCCTCCGTCGCAGATTGGTCCACTTTCAATGACACAATTAGCGGCCGGCTGCTCAGTATCGTTCCCTCCGCAGAGGCGTGTCGTGAGTTGAGCTGCACAGAGGCGCAGTGGAAAAGTGGCATTTTCCGACAGACTATCCCTGGGTCGATGAATGCTGTTGGTATCCCGAGTTGACCCTTCTGCACACTAAT
The DNA here is from genome assembly GCA_025769875.1 of Russula earlei. Classification (NCBI taxonomy): domain Eukaryota; kingdom Fungi; phylum Basidiomycota; class Agaricomycetes; order Russulales; family Russulaceae; genus Russula; species Russula earlei. The sequence continues at coordinate 7,302 of JAGFNK010000310.1, forward strand.
GACCATTCTGCATCCGTAGTACAATTGGGAACAGGTGACACATCTTAGCTGTGGTATCTATCCCACCCATTGAACATCATGATGACACTAGGACTATGGCCCTCCCCCACAGCTCTGTCTACGTAATGGTAGTGACTGTGCCCAGGGAAATGTCCCGCTTTTCGCGGTGAACTGCCACAGAAACTCAACATATCCAGGTATAAGAACCCTCCTAGTCGACGGCGACAACTGCTCACCTCCTTCTAGGCTGGTATAAGATTTGCCCAGGTTCATAGTCTTCGTGTTGTTATCAAATCTTCCGGCCATGACTACCTGGGTCGTTCTACAGCAAAGAATTCACTACTCCTCTGGACAGCCTTCCTTAAGAACATTACTTTTACCGACCAATTCTCTATCGCTGGCGTTGATCACGGCCCAGCCGTTACCGTCGGCTCCGGTGTTGGCTTGAAAACTCTCTACGTTGCGGCGAAGGCACAAGACAAGATGTTTATAGGTGGCACCGCTGCAACCGTCTCTCCAGCAGGTGGATATACCCAAGGTGCTGGACATTCCGCCTTCTCACCACTCTATGGGCTCGCTGCAGACAATGTTCTTCGTACGTGTCGATTCTACTTCATTTTCAATGAGCTTAAAACGGCGCCCCAGAGTTCAATGTCGTCTTGGCAGACTGGCTCCCTCGTAACCGTAAACTCGGTCTCTCACCCCGATTGTACGAGCTCCGTGACTTTATGCTTTACCTACATCTCATCCTTTGCTTTCCTTAGTATTCTGGGCCATGCGTGGTGGAGGAGCTGGCAGCTGGGGTGTTATTATCGATGCAACATTCCCCACCCTCCCCATTTTTAACGTGACTCTACACACTGTGAATGTCCTGACAGCAACATTGGACCAAACAGACTGTTTGATGGCTACGCATGCCATGCACATCAACGATTGGGATGATGTCGGAGCTGGGCAGTACTTCTATCTGACGGGATCAAAATCGAATAGTACGCTTGTCCTTTCCACTCTCTTTAAGGATCTCGATGGCGAAGCCAGCAAGTCGCAAATGTCCTCTTTCCTCGCTGACGTCACTGCGCTTGGGGCGGTAGTTCAAGGGGAGTCTACGGTCACCACGTATGCCAATGATATCGTTGGATTCTCAGGACGACTTCTCCGGCTATAACGTGATTCTTAGCTCTCGTCTCGTCCCCAGCACTGTGTACACACATCCTCCAAAGAGTGTAGGCTCTGCATACCGTCAGCTGCTCTCGCAGGATGTGCAATCAGTCCTTGGACACCTTGTCGCTGGCGGTGCGTTACCATTATGTTCTGTAGTCATGCCCCAAATTGACCAGTGAAGCAGGCAGAGTGGCTGTCAACGCCAAAATTGATTCAGCGGTTAACCCCACATGGCGCACTGCAAAGACTCCATGTATGCATTCTCTTCGAGGATTCCCGGGCCAAACTCAGACTGATCCTTCTAGGTAATTGCCACTAAACGTTGGGACAGTACGCTGTCCGCAGAGGCCGTACAGGCATTGCGACTAGATTTCACCGCAACTGTAAGACCTGTACTCGAGGAGCTTGCTGGTGGCGCATCCAGTGGTAGCTACTCGAACTGAAGGCGACGTACTTGAGCCAGACTTCCGCGTCACACTCTTCGGTCCTAACTATCCCCGCCTTGAGACGATCAAGGCTGTGTACGACCCTAATGACCTTTTCATCGTCCCAGCTGGCGTTCGGAGTGAATACTGGGATTTAGAGGGGATATGCCGAACATGACGGGAAAGGTCCTACACTTATTAGTTTTATTTATTTCGCTGTATCATTTACATCCACCTGGACAGAAGTGCACATCTTCTCATGATTGTGCCAGTGTGGCTGGAGCACTGTTGCTCTATGGCTTCAGTCCTAGAGATGAATGGAGTATGTGTAAGGGAAGGGCCTGACAAGTACAAAGGTCGGAGTCTCGCATTAGCATGGTTTTATGGCTACCCTGTTGCAAGGGCACATGGTGTAGTTGGTTTATCACGCTCGCTTAGCAGTACACTTGCGAGAGGTGTCCGGTTCAATTCCGGATGTGTCCATTTTGGTTCTGCGGATGTGACCTCAAGCAAGGATTGACGAGAATGAGCAATGTTTTCAATTTTAAGGGTGGGTTGGTCTGTATTACGTGCGACTGTGTTCAAGCCTGAGGAAGCTGGCAGCAGGTAACGACAGGATTGTTTGTACTGAAAGTCCTGGGATCCGTTCTTTCAGTCACAACTTCATTATGGATACATACACAGCCTGAGAACTCAACTTGAATCCATTGGTGCACTCCAGACAGCTCTCCCTCAAGGTGCTATAATAACAAAAGACATTTTTATCTTTATCCATTCCGATACTAGTATTCGCGATGATTTCAATTATTCAAAATACATTCTATGGTGACCTGTTGCGAATTGATACGAACCCTAAGTTCGCGTTCATAAGACGCCAACTTATGCAGAGTGTTATATTTGAGCAGGTTTATCAAAGAGTCAATATATTGGTTTAATAACAAACATTACGTTCATAACTAAATAATATAGAGGACCACCGAAGAGGCAGCTGCAGGATGTGAAGGTAAAGGAGACAGGGCGCAACGCACGTTGTCTGTCTTTTGAAAGCACAGGGGAAAGGGGAAAAAAGAAAAGAGGAAGCAATGCGCCCGCACACATGCACGGATGTTACTGTTGTCGTGTCCCTTGTGAAACTATTGCTTCCATATTGCTGTGGGAAGGGCGAGGCAGCCTGGAGGGGGGAAAAAGGCTAAGCAGACATACACGCCCGCACAGGTCGTCTCGATCCTGGGTCACGATGGCGCACATGGATGCACGCGTCCCACGTACACCTCACACACCGCTACAGTTCCATGCAGCCACCATGTCTCTCTTCTCGTGCTCCATCCACTCCTTTTCATCGCGCGTGGCATGCTCGACCTCCTCCTTCTCCCTCCGCTCCTGCTCGCGTTGCGCCGTGCGCCTGCGTTCCCTGTTTCGGGAAACCCTCAAATCATCTGTTAATATGTTCAAGAGCGACGGCAGGTGATGCCAGAGGGTCGCAGCAGGGGGGAGACGGGACGAGAGAAAGCCACAAGAAAAAAAAAGAAAAGAAAAAACACCCACAATTCAACACACGAAAATCGTGCACGCGGGGATGAGGATGAGAGAGAAAACCAAGAAAAAAATGCACGCGTTCAGGAGTACACGTGGCGAGCGGTGCCGAGGCGGGTGTGGGTTATCTGTATGGGTCGCGTTCACCTCCGAGGTATTCGAAAGTGAGGCAGGTCCAGGGGAAAGAAGCTGAATAAAAACGTAGCACGCCTCGTTGCTCAAACTTTTTTCAAACTGGCGAGAACATGGTCAGCAAGACAGGAGGTTAACGCCATTGGGGCCAGGAGTAATCAAGCCAGTAATATCCAATGCAGTCGTCTTGTATTTGACAGTTTTATAGCACTTCCAATTAAGGGCACTCTTTACCGAGCTCTTGCTATGTGCAGATTGGCCTGGGAAAACGAATTTTAGAAAAGCACGCTGGTAAACCACAGTTAAATCGCGCGACACGTGTTGTTCGAGATTGTGAGTGGGATGAGGGAAAGCTGCGAAAACAGAAAAAAGAGGCACAATCCAACGCACGAAAATCGCGCATGCGGAAAACCCCACGTAGCGTACCATCAGGGTTCCCAGTATGGGGATTGGCCCGTCGCTTGTGGAGGGAGGTTGAAGGGAGGTAAGAGAGGACCCTACAAAAACGAAAGAAAAAACATATTTTTCAACGTGCGAAAATAGCGGAAAAACCGCACCTTGTCTGTGACATATTCGAGAGTAGGAGCAGGTCCATGGAGGCAGGTCAGCTATGCCAGAGGTCACACTATGAAGGTAATAGGATGAGCGAAAGTCACGCACACGGCTCAACGCGCGAAAATTGCGCACACCGGAAAACCCCCGTCTATCAGGGTTTCGTGTGTGGAAATTGGCCCGTCACGCACAGAGGAAGGATGAAGGACTTGAAGATGAGAATAGGGGATGGAGAGAAAAACAAAGCAAAAAACATATTTTGTCAACACAAAAATTGTGGGAAAACCGTGCCTCAAGTGGGGGCAGGTCCAGTTGACCATGAGGCAGGTCAGGGAAAGCGAAATTGAGAGGGCGCTTTAAATAATTGGGAAGAGTGGAGAAGAAAAGACAAAGTGCAAAACGGAGGGAAGACACACTCACGCACAGGTGCACACGGGAAAACACGCGATAGATGCCATCACAGTATCGAGTGTAGGGACTGGCCGGTCGCGCGTGGAAGGAGGCTGAGGAGTGTCAGGAGGGGATTAAAGAGAAGCCCCCCCCAAAAAAAAACAAAAAAGGAAGGGAGACAAAAACGCAAGCACGCACACACGGAGGGAACCTGGCATTGGGCCGGAATCTTGCCTCACGACTGTACCCACATTTCCAGTGAACCTTGATAGAAGTTTGAAAGAAAACGTATGTACAATCAGAATGTCCATTTCATGATCAACACGGTCAGGATGAAGATGAATATTATGAAGAGCAAGCGACTATGATCTCTACCCGTGACTGTTCTGATCTTGAACTTCTCCAGCACCCGACATTTCAACCAGAGATGCACCTTATCCAACCCAAGCGTACGCCATACGTCTTTCAGCTCCCCACATTGGCTCCAGCTGGGACATGAGTGGTTGACATCTGCAAACCCAAAGTCGATGATCTTCAGAAAACAAGACCACTTCTTCTGCAACACATTCCATGGCTCAAGGTCCCTGTGCTTGACTCCCAGCAGTACAGCTCCCCAAAAAGGATAAGTCTGCCATGAAAAGTCAGTGTAATCTTCTTCGAATCACAGCAAATCATGCCTCTCTACAATCGACAGTGATGTTAACGTTTCGAGATGTGATAAGGAGAGAGAATGATCGCTCGTCCACCATCCCACTTATATTTCCCATAATGGAGAGGGACCACCCATCCAGCGATGTGGCTCAGCTTATGATATGCGGCTGTCTCATTGTTAAGCTGGCGCTGGAGCATAGCCTTGTCTTTCTTCAGTACGGCAGCGAACTTGACAGTGACATGCCATTTTCTCGATACATGCACAGAGGACCAACCCCCACCAAGGTAGTGGTCAAAGTGTATGAATTGGCGGCACATTTTCTTGGCAAGTTGAGAGGGGCGTGTCAACGAGGGCGAATTTGATTGGCAGACCATCAAGGCATTGAATAACGATGCTCGGGTGAGTCTGGGAAAATTCATCAGCACCATGTTCGAACGAATGGAAAAGAAGGTTTGCTGACTCCTGTTGGTACGTTTGGAGGACCAGCACTCGAAGTCTGTTGGATCGCTCTCAACCTCGTGGATCGCACGCGGTTCTTGTCCCTGTATAATCCCTTTATTGAAAAAGAGGGATCTTCTGTGGGGACAACCAAATGAAATCTTTGCATCAGAGTATTGTCGTCGATGTCCCCAACTTCTGTGAGCAGCGTGTTGGTGTACATGCTGCTCACGGAAGTTGGGGTTCCTCCATAAACCTGTCGAACACACGGAGTGACTTATCTGCCCATAGGATTTTTATTTCATCATCTAGGAGTTACCGGATAGGTGATGAAATAAAAACCCGAATCCGTCATCAACATTTCGGTTTAGGAGATCGGAATCGCAGCACATTATTTGTAAGGGCACGATAAATGTCTGTGACCAGGAGGGAGAGATATTGTGCGATGACCCCCGATGACTGTTCACTATTAGTAGAGGACTCGGTGAGGAGACATGATCATGAGAGATGTTGTAGAACACTATGGGGTGTGATGGGATCTATGTCGTATGGGAAAATGGTTCCTGCTTGTGGTCCCGGAGTAGTTCTCATTAACGATGTCACCCAGTGCCCCTGCAGGGGTTCGAAGGGAAGAGAGAGACACATGTTAAGTAAGTTTAAATTTCAAACTCGATTTGAACTCCGCAGCTCTCCGGGGCTGAGGGGCTGACGTGACGGCACACAACAACAAGGGATATTTATGCATTCGATTCCACTGGCAGGCCATGTCTCGTATCGCAGCACACTGCTAACACTGTCAACATACACAGTCGTTCATCATGCACCCCGCCCCTCACATCGCAAGTTCTACTCCCTTGTCGTGCCTCATCGTCGCTCACTCTGGTTCACCTGTACAGGATATTTCTGCAGCCGAGCAGGTCTCGCTGCTTGAGTTGATCGCACCAGAGCTCTCCCCTGATGGCCCGTCTAGCTCAGCCAGCTCTCCGTCCTCCTCAGTCCCTGTAACACCGCTCGATCCGCCGCATTTTTCGACGCCAGCAAATCCGCTCGTGTACGGGAAGCATCAGCCTGACCCGCGGCCGTTCAAGCCTGTGACAAAGAGCCACTCGCGCGGCAACGTATGGCGTGCAAGACAAGTTCTGCTTAGTCTGGGAAGGCGGAAGAGGCCGGATAGCACGGACACCGGAGTCTCGACGGGCGTGCAGGTGCTCAACGACTATGACGAGTCAGACTTGTCCGAATCGAACAGCCCATCATCGGAGGTTGAGCCACATCCTTCTCAGGCGAGCCACCCTTCATCTAGCTCTAAAATCCACAACCTTTGTGACCGAAATGCCGTAGTCCCTTTTCAGCCTCCCCAACGTCCCAATCAACAACACGCCTCGCTTAGCACAGGTACGATCTCCCGCACGTATAGTTACCTATCACTTACATTTGCCCTATGAACGCTCACCATTTGCAAACCCACGCCTCACAGGTGGTACGCTCGCCCACTCGGCGCAGCACACTCGATACATTACCATCCGCACCAGCCAGCCCAGTACCCGCCGCCTTCGGGACTGGGTCCAATCCGGCACCGCCCGGGGCACCGTGGGCACCCCCTGGACTCTCGCTCTCCTTCGCGTTCCTCCCGCGCCTCATCTTCTTCCTGCCGTGGTGCGTCGCGGTCGGCGCGGCAATCGCACTCTATCCGCGCGCTCTTTCGCCGCTCGTTCGCATGTACACAGGCCCTCCTCGCACGCCCCTGCACCGGCTCGCGCACCACGCCCACACCGCCCACGCCCACCTCGGGATCTTCCTAGGCGCCGTGTGTCTCGTCGGGGCAGCCCTTCCCCTCTGGTCCCTACGCGTTGCCCTCGTCGGGGCAGTGGCAGCCCGCACGGTGATTGTCTGGCGCGGATTCGGCGCGCGCGTGGCGGAGCGCCGCGGGAAGGGTGCCGTGGAGGAAGTGGAGGAATGGCACGAAGACGCGCGGTGCGTTTGGAGAGTGCTGCGAGGTGAGGAGGAGAGAGAAATCCTGAGGGCATGCGGTGACGAAGGAATGGTGAAGGAAGAGTGAGGTCGCCTTCTCTTCCCCCTCGACCGGGACTCTGTAAGTGATACCGAGAGCCCCAGGGCCACTGTGTTCACGTGCATACCGCACGCTTTTTTTTTTTTCCCCCTTTGTCTGGCCTACTCTTGTATTGTGTCTTTTCCTGTGTTGGGCTCTTAAATGTAAACCTCTAGATGTATGCGTGGTCTTGCCAGAGCGCACACAAAGATGCAGAGATCGTGAAGGCAAAGTGGTGCGCAAGGATCAGTTCCAGCATCGTCACTCGAGCCCAAAGCCTCTTCTATCCGCGTCGTACACTAGCAGAACAGGTTCAATCGGGAGCCTATGAACAAGTTATACGCGTCGTTGGCGAGTCACCGAAACCGCGCAATGCTAGCGAGTCACTTTGACGCCGACTTGTCAAAACCGAGTTGGGGGAATACCGATGGTCGAAGCATTCTGGTCTTGTTTCCTTTCAGCAGCAGCTTGTGCATCAGAGCAGTGCTAGACCAGTTGGCTCTGAGCTGTCATTTCGCGCCGATGACGCGCCAAAACAAAAAAAAACACTGTTATAATAAAGAGATGTGCTTGCTTCACAATTACCAAGTGGGCAACGATGCTATGGAATATGTAAGTACATGTGGGGTGGGTCGTCATGACGTGAAGCAGAACGGAAATTCTCGTGCGCGCTTCCTCGAATGCCTTGTGTGATGGTATTGTACATGAAATACCCAGAACCGCCGATGGAAAAACGGCACCCCTGGACGCAAAAGAAAAGATGAAGAAAATAAGGAAGGACTAGTGGGACAACAGGAAGCGCGGGGAGGGAGGGAAGGGTTCCGGCAGGGGGAAACATCAAATTGGGGAGCGTGAATTGTTAGCGACGTGCAACCCGCTTGCGTTCCCGCCCGTCTTCCTCGATATCCATTGCGTCCTGATTCTGGTGCGCACCACGTGTCGAACGCGTGCGCCGGCGGCTCGATCCTGCGCCCGCGCTTGCCGCCCCAGTCGAGGTGGTGTCTTCGGCAAGCACCATCATGGCATGCCGGCGTTTCGCGCCAGCAGACACTGTCAGTGGGAGCGGGATCGCGAGCGCATCCGTCGGGGCCGGTGAAGACGGCAGCGAGGGGAAGGCGGTGAACGTGAAGGGTGACTCAGGTGATATCGGGAACGGATGAATCGCCGACGGCGCCGACATCGAGGTAAGGGGATTCTCTTTCACTTGTGAGGGGGGCGCGAATGTACGGGACTTGGGAGTGCGGGCAGGTGGTGCGGTAGAAGGGAGGGGCCGTGCAGCGGTAGCCGGTGGAGAGGGTGGCGTTGATGGTCGTGCGGCAGCCGGCGTGACGGTGATCGGCTGCGATAATTTGGAAGGGGGGAGGGATCCCTACATCAAAAAAAGATGTATTAAAGTTAGTATATGAGCAACTCGCGAGAGACAAGCGTAAAATGTGGCAGGAGAGGATCACCTGTTCGCGGGTTGGCTGCTGCGGTACGGCAGGGGCGCTATTTGCCCTCGGGAGCAGAGAGTTCGCCTTTAGTTTGCCGGCCTGACCGTCCTTCTTGTTCGCATTCTCCTCGTCCTCCTCGTCCTCCTCCTCCTCGCGTGCACGGATCGCCTCAAGGCGTGCCTCAACCCAGTCCATGACTCGCCCTATGGTAGGTGGTGTCTCAGAGACAGACACGCCTTGTTGGATCATCTGAAGCAGATCAGTGCAGGCCGCAGCGTAGCCCGAGTTGTAGGCACGTTTGGAGGTGGACCGTGAGGAGCGATAAAGATTTGTTATACTGAGCGCGGCCGCTGAGAGGAGACAGCAGGGTTAATCTCCGCAGGGGTGATCAGGATGGTGAAAAAAATACCTCTGAAGTTGTTGAGCAGTTCTTTCTCGGCATTTGCAAGGTTAGATGTTGGGAGTGATCCCGCGAGTGCGTTAAGATTGAGGGACTCCATGAAGTGTGGGTGAGTGAACGAGGTCCTCGTTGTTGTTCGGGTTACCGTCAAACGGAAAGGCGGTCAAAACAAAGCCTGTCGCTGACTCTGACTAAGCCATCACCGGGTCAGCTCGGCCCGATCTTTGTGTCTCTGTCTACTCGGGGTGTATAGTATAACATTATGAATCCCACGTTCGCTCTCTCTATCACACATCCTCTCCCTGACCGCCACCTCTTCGAGATACTTGGCGACGTTCAAGTCGGTGCAAGGCGCAAACGAACTCTTGGTGCGTATGCGCGGACCGTATTTGTAGAAAATGAATTGGCCCACGGGAAGATCCTGAACAAATGTAACACGCACGATAAAAGATATGAATATCAGCGTGATCGAAAGCCGATGAGGATCGTGCTCGGTCCGAGCACCCACCAGGGCACGCTCTCGAGGTTCCCGCTCCAGCCGAGCCAGAGAATACCGATCCCCAGAACGGGTCCGCCGACCAGGGCAGAATACAGGCGCTCCTCAGGGGGTGGAAACCCGTACCATTGTTCAATGAGACGAGGATAGGATCGCAGGAACCAAAGGTTTACGAGAGTGGCAAGAACGGAGCCAATGCCGATGCCAATGAGGACGAGGCGGTCGTGCGGAATGGAAAAGTGGCGGGTGCGAATGACGATCACAGGAAGAGCCTGGAACACTGCGCAACCAGGACCACCGTCAGGATCCCACCTTGATAAAATGACGACGAAACGCACTTGCGTAGACAACGCCATACGTGCAATGATCATCATGGCCCAGAAGGCCCAGCGCCAACCGAGGGAACTAGTCATGATACTAAAGGAAATACGACGGTGATCAACCGCTTGTCAGGATTCGAAAAACTCACAAGCTACCGACGATGGGACCAAGTACAGGTCCGAGAAAGACGGATGAGGCAAACACACCGGTGGTTATGCCCCGGTTCACAGGATCCCACATCTCGGGCAATGACGCCGGTGCTGTTGGTGAGTGGGGCGACAGAAAAGAAACCGGACAGAAAGCGCGTGACAAGGTGAGTTGTCATGTTATTTGCGTGGGCCTGGCCGACGTACAAGAGGGTGTAGATTGTGAGAGTGCCGATAAAGATCGGCCGCCGGCCAATGAGTTCGGAGCCAGGACCCCAGAAGATAGGGCCGAACATAAAGCCAACAAGAAAGAGAGAAAGTATGAGATCACCCACTTCCCTCCCGACATGGAAGTGATGTGAAATAGTAGGCACGGAAGACGATGGCGCAGAAGAAGCGAATGTGCTGCAGACAATGTCAGGTGAATGAGCTCGCGCTGGCATTGCAGGTGGACGTACACGTCGAGGGTCATAACAGTGCAATGATACACCACTTGTACCATGACGACCAGTTCTGAGGGTTTTCAGTATCATCGGGACCATCCCACGTAACGAGGTTCGTGTCATTAGTAGGTTTGGTGAGGAAGCCCGGCAGTGCAGACTTGTTTGGTGGTGGGCCCAGCGGACCGCAGCCATCATCGGCCACAATGCGATCTCTTATCACCTTCCGACTCGGATTTCATTGAGCGTTCGTCATCTTGTGTAAGATCGTGGATGTAGGAGAGTTCAAGGGGGGCGATACGCGGCTAGTGACTGTATGGAAGAGGCGAACGAGCGAGTGTCCATGATGAAGGGAATGGATGACGCGAGGACATTCCATGGCTTGAAAAACTATCGGCGAGAGATTCACGACAAGAACGTCTGGAGGAGAATATGAAAGGTGAGGCGGTCGTTGGATGTGCTCCGACTCGATTGAATGACGAGGTGGCTTGATCCGGGCCATCCTATCTTGCTTGGGACTGGGACCATCGGCTTTTGGCCGAGATCTCACCGTCAATCGAACGACATGCTATCTTTCCGTCTGGACGATGTTGTGACTGATTTCAGTCGTTATTTACAGTAAGTATGGCAACTACTCAGAATAAATGCAGGAGCTAGTAAGCACCCAGTTTGACGCGCCCGACAAGACACGGTGATCATCTGAAACTTGCACGGGGATGCTTCCCGTGAGATTCTTTTCCAGCCGGCCTTTATTCTCAGTATATCATCCAAACGAGTCCCATCCCGCTCTCTAGTGAGTACCTCTGCAAACCCAACATTTCCCTTTCGTCTGGCCCAGCTCCTGTACAGCAGCGCAGTTTGACATTCAACTCATCGGATGGGAGAAGTCTGGCCACTTGTCGGTTTACGCGCATCGTTAGTCGACAATTGCTTTGCACGGTCCTCGAGTCAGCCTCAACAGTCGATAGATGGGGTAGCAACGCGGCGGAGCTGAGGCTGTTCCGCGAAATGTTATCATTCTAGTCGGTCCATTACAAGATCTTACGCAACTCTGAAGAGAACTATCATAACTCCCTAGATCATAGCGATATCCTGTTCTGTACACACCCGACGCTCAGTCAGGTTATCGGTGAGCGTTCAACTAACCGCTGGAGATTCCATTAGATGGTGCAGTTCCAAGCCACGCGGAGCTGTCATTGCCGGGATGAGTGGGCTCTCGAACTGGGTCAAGTTTGATGTCTACGTACGAGGTGTTTCAGAGAATGAGGACCTCATCCCAATCCGGCCACGGACATTTCGCGCCAGCGCCAGGCCCCAATTGATTTGGACGAGGAACTGCTCTCCCCTGAGTACGTGCACCTTCATGCAGTTGTGGCAATCCATTTCGTTGACATGGGCCTGAAGGGCCCCCAAGTACATCGTGCCAAGTTTCGAAGACTTGGGAATGGCCAGCGTTAGGGTGTCCTGGGTGAGATACTGCCGAATCAGGTTCTCTAACCAGGGTGGTAGATCATCATTCTCGGGTTGCCATCGAGTGCGGACCGCAGAACAGCCAACCCAAAGTTGTGAATAAGGGTTGCTCTTGTCTAAGAATGACATAAGGTGTGCAGAGAACGTCGCCTTGCATTCCTGGTGAAAGTCGGCCAAGTCACTCAGTGCCCAATGCTCAAATGACCGCAACGCATTGCCAAGCTTTTCAAAGGTCAGTGGGTAGTCCAGAGTGAGGCGGGCTGCACTCTTCATTTCTGGAATAAGGCCTTTGTTACACGCGATAGCGTACATGCGGAATGCCTTTGGTGTATGTGTAAGCAACGCGTTGCCACTGATCTCTGCGCGGATGGAGGATTGGACCGCAGTCATGTCATATTTCTCGGCGGCAGCGAGCAAAGACAAAATGTTGTCAACGGAGTAGGGCATCTCCGGGTGAACGGGGTATAGCATTGAAATAAGACTGTTCAGTACTACCTCATCTTCAGATAAATGCACCACAGGAAGGCCGTCGACCAATTCGTCGGATGAAGGTTGAGGGAGAGAAAACATGTCACGAAAAAATGGCGATGACGTGGCTAGCACCGATTTATGGACCTTGAAATTGATGAAGGAGGATGACTGGAGGATGACATCCGCATTCGACATGTCTAGATACTTTCGTGGGGAAGGGGATGGGGAAGGGGAGAAGCCAGGTGATCCGGGTTGATATTCAGATCTTGGTATTTCAATGGCGAGTGCGAAATCTGAGTCAACCTGTAAACGTGTTTAGGTTCTTCAGCGATGCAGCTGTCTCGGTGAGTCTCACCTTGGCAATACTGCCGTTGACGACAGTTGTTAAAGCCCCCCAAAATGCGCGTATCGTCCCACTAGGAATATCTGCGCAGGATGTGCATTGGTTACCACCTTGGCTCTGCCCACAAATATGCTTCGCTAATTCCATATGGAATTCGGTGAGATCGACGAAGGCGGGAACAGGGGTTGTCCCTATCGAATTGACGTAACCATCGATCCAAGAAGGAATACCTAAATCTGTGAGCGATGCACAGCTTGAGTCTCCTAGTATCACTTTCGCATTTGATGTTCTGAATACTTCAATGTCCCTCATGAGATTTGACCGAACTCTCTTGTGATATGTCCAGAGTTCATGGAGAGCATCGCCTGGCATCATTATGAGTCTGCCTTCCTTGTGTAGATCCCGAATAGTCAAAGTTGAGAAACTCAGTGTGCATCGTGCCGCCTGAAGAGCTTCTGCACGAAGACCATATTTTTGGGCAAGAGCGTAAATTAAGAAGGCAGTTTCCTCTCGGATGAATGGGGGATCCTGTTGAGCGATGTGATTCCGGATATGAATCAGTACGACATTCATCTTGTACTTTTGTGCAACAGACATGAGCTCCATGGTCTGTTCCACGGTTGATGGTAGAACGGAAGGGACGGGGAAAATGTAACTGAGGAGGCTGAGAAGAATGGCACCATCAATGGGAAGTTCGACCACTCGAAGCACATCCGTGCCTGTAGTACCCTCAGCTTTCGCATCTACAGAGATTTCAGAAGCACTATGCGGAGGATCAGATGAGATCAACACTTGATCGCCGAGGATTTGAGAGCTATGGACGATATAAAGCTTGAGTACTCGAAGGAATCACGAGAACGAAGAATGATGTCCGCTTCTGGATAGTCAAAGAGTAATTTCTCCGAGTTGAGTGATGAAGGAGAAATTGCTGAGGCAACTGACGACATGAGGCTGAACAACAAGTTTGGTGTCACCGCCGCGTACGTACGGTACTCGATGTTCGAGCGTGGGGGGAGTCTTAGATAAGCGCGCGTCCAACGCGTCTGAGGGGGGGCGACGAAAAGATTCGACTTGCCCTTTCTTCTCGCTCAGGGCAAATCATTTATATACATGCTATCGAACGCCCTCGCACGACAGTTCTAGCTGCGGTTCAGACGTCGGACCCTCGGATCATCCTTACTGCGCGGCCGCCTGACCCCGCAGCTGAGCCACGCGTGGGGACCTTAGTGGTGTCATTCGATGTGCCGCTACAGTACGGCTAGTGAAGTGGCAAGTTGGGACCGGAGTTTCAATTGTTTTCTTTCGTTGGCCAGTGGCCCGTAATATTATTAATCAAATCGATGGGGGCCCAGAAAGGTTGATCTCACCCAGCGATGAGCAATACGGCAGCAACCCAAAAACAACTCAAGATCAAGGCAGGGATCGTGAAGCGGTTCGTGGTGTACCACATAGTCGGCCTCTGAGAGAGATGCCGACTTTCGCGTCCTTCAACACACGCAGATATCAGAAAGAACTTGCGCTCTATTGCGCTGAAGTCGTGGAGAACAAAAGTAAACTCGAGTCCATCACGGCTAGCAGTGGGGGCGAGAGTGGATCGTGGGATGTCAAGAACACGGTGCGTGGTGCAGCACTCTCGCCGATAAACTCAGCCCCCCACCCATTCTGACTGGTTTGCTGCCCCTGCCTTGCATCGCCAGGCGAATCTAGTGCGCGAGAGCGAGAACATGGTTCGCGACACTGCGATGCGGCTCGAGAGAGCTGCAGGGGAACTCGAGGATCTTCTGGTGTGTGCGCCATCATGACTGTACATGTGTGTGATTCGGCTGATGGTATGGGATGTCACAGAACTCTGTCAAAAGGAACGCGGACCTGGCGCAGAATCCGGAATTACTTGAGGCCGAGGCCGTACTTGCCGCAGGCAAGATAATAGCAGAGGACGGGTGAATTTATCGCTGTATCATATACGAGGCCATGCGCACATGGAACGAGCTTGTCACTTCCCAAGATTCGGCTACCACGAGTGCTCATTTGGTTATTCTGGAAGCCTGTTGATATTATCGCGAAGAGGAGGAGCACACGATGAGCCGAATGGACTGCAATAATACAAACATGCATATCCTTGGAGTGCTTGATTGAACATGGGTGCCACAGAGACAGACAGCGTAGAAATGAATAGATCACGGTTCGGATGGGGCGTGCAACGCATCAGTCAATGTCAATTCCATACCCGCTGCTAGTCATCCTATCACACTCATATGTACTTCACCCTCAGTCCTCCTCGGTTCAGCGTCCACCTCGGCGCGTCGGGCGTCCCTCAGTCTGGTGAGCGCATCGAGTGCACCTTGCCACGCGTCGCGCTCTACGCGTTCCTCGAGCAATCCGCGCGTTTTCTCTTTTGCTTTGGCTCTTGAAGTTCCTTCGATCGCGCTACAACCACCGCCATCACCCGTGCTACGGTCCGAGGGCCCCGGCGTCGGCGTCGGCGTGAGGGGAAGCGGGAGGCCGACGCCTTGAGGCGGGGGTACAAACCCGGCGGGCGGCGCAGTGAGGACCGCAGGAGAGACGCGGGCGGCTCGGATGTGGGCGAGCGAGGAGCGGAGTGCCATCTGTATTCCCTGGAGGTGGATGAATGGAGCTTGCAAGGGAGGGGAAAGGGGATGGCACGCACGTCGAGGGTTTCAAAGTATCCGCCGACCTTTTCGACGAATTGTTCGCTGCGCTCGTCGCCCTCCGGGAGTCCTGCGTCGGACGCGTCCGTTTGGGGGAGGGAGAGGAGGGCGAGCGAAGAGCTTGCGAGGGAGAGGAGACGGCCGATGTCCTGCAGGCAGGGGATAGTCACTAGACGAGCGTGGGGAAGGGGACCAAACGGAGACCTTTTCTACTCTGCCGAGGTCATGTATTTGGCGGGCGGTGCGGGATGAGGACCAAATCGGGTCGTCGTCGTCGTCGTCGTCGAGGGACATGGAGGTGGAGATGTGAGGAGTCACTTGACTGACTCGGTCTAACGGACCGTCACGAATACACGCATTCCTTGAATTCGGATTCGTTCATACAGCTATTTCTATGCTGTCCCTCCCTCCCCATGCTTTCCTCTCACTTTCATAAGCCACCTCCATCCGCCACCGTTCGCACAATCCCCTAGTGTGAGAAACGAAAAGAGGAGACCATGGCAGAGCCCAGATATCCCACGGAGCAATTCTCAGCGTCCAACTTTGCCGCCTGCGGCGGGTCCGTCCTGATCCAATCCACACTCGCGCCGCTCGAAATCTGCCTTCTGCACCGCACTGCGCGTGACGGACGTGAGGAGTGGGTGCTGCCCAAGGGCCACAAGGACCGCGGAGAGGACGTGGCGAAGGCGGCGGTGCGGGAGACATACGAGGAGACGGGGTACCCTTGTAGGCTGCTCCCGCTGGACATGACCACGGTCGCGACCGTGGCGGGCCAACAAACGCCGGCGGTGCCCTCGCTTGTGCGCCGATGCGAGAAGGAGCCGTTCATGCTCACGCTGCGCCGGGCCAACGACGCGTCCGTCAAAGTCATCTGGTGGTTCGTCACCGTGCGCACCGGCGCGGACAAGGTCGACGGCACGCAGACGGCCAACGAGAGGTTCGAGAGTGCGTTTTATGGCGTTGACGAGGCGCTCAAGCGCACTACGTTCCGGACGGATCGTGAGCTTATCGAGGCGGCCGTCGAGCTCGTTAGGGCGTCTTATCCTGAAACAAGGGAGGAGCGGAAGCAGAGCCAGCCTTTGATACAGGGCGTGGAAGGAGTGGCCAGAGAGGAGGCAATTATAAGTTTCGAGGTGTGCCGAGAAGTATCGCGTTGACTCCTGGTTCGTAGAAGTAATGATAGGAGCAAGTCATGAAGGAGCAGAGAATTGGTGATAAACAGTGTCACGCTCGACAGCGGAGAGTCAAATTCACCCTCACCCACCTTGATGCCCTCCCTGACTCTCATCGCTCCTGACGGGACCTAGGAGGTTCATAGGAGAGTAATGGCTTTATGTGGGTGCTGGCAGCTGGGAATTTTTTTGACAATGGTTACCCATTACATGTCGACGTGAGAATTGATGGTACGGTCTTGCTTACCCCTGATTAACTGTCTACCGTATACCTTGGAGTAAACAGATAATACAGTTGGAGCCTCAGCGGGGTAACTGTAGCAGAGCATGCGGAAGGTTCCGTTCAAAGTTGTGGTGGTGAGGTGGACTGAGAAACACGGTTGTAGACGTCCTCTCACATACCTTGATTGCTCGGCGTTCTCGTGAGGCCTTCGATGGTTGCTTGTCATCGAACGTCGACCGACCCATGCTGGACTAGCGCTTACCCTATTTGACATCGGTCATCGCAGCAACGCATAACGGGATGAGCGTTCAATTTCCCCCCTTCCATCCTCCCGCCCTCCATGGCCCAAGTCCTCCCTCGCCCGGTTTCTGCAGAGAAACAGGTTCCTTCCTACTTTCGTTCCCGTCATATCCCTCGTCGTTTTCGGGGCTTACTCCTTGGCCTCTTCTTCCTCGCTGTCTTCGCTTTCCTCATCCATTCCCACTATTTTCTCTCTGACCCCGTTGACCCCGTTGACCCCGTCTATTTTTTGCACGGCCTCCCAAAGCCAGAGCCTGGCCCCAACCCTCCCCGCTTTTTCGAATGGTACGAACGTGAGAAGCGGCTGCCCCAGCACAATCCAGACCTGCCATACCCTCAAGGTCGCGACGGTAGTTACATTCGATTCGCAAATCAGGGCAACAGTGCGACGTTCATTTCCCACCAAGCCGCGCGCGAATTCTCACTCGTTTTTCTTAACAGGTGTAGGGTGGGGTAACATCATGCAGGAGGTCATACTCAACGCCCACCTCGCATACCTCTCCAAGCGAACGTATGTCCTCGCCCCCGTTTCAGTCTCATGTATTCACCCGTCATCTCCTTTCTCTTCCGTCAGCTACGTGTTTGAGAATTACACCTGGGATATGACACCCGGTGACTTCTCCAACTTTCAAGGCAAACCGATCCCCGCCCGAGTCCCCTTGACCTCCTTGTTATCTGGTACGCCACCCATTCTCATTCTTATATACCCTCGCGCTTCATCGCCTCCAATCCAGGCCCCACTGCCGGTGACCCATTTCCCTCATCTGCCGACACCCCGCCCGCGGTCATCCCAGAGTTTTTCTACACAGTCTGCCCGACTCCGACTATCATCCATCGCGACGAGGTCAACGGCCTGCTACCTGGAGCGTCTGCCTCGTCACTTTTCCATGCATGGATCGACAAGCTAGAGCACATCGAGGATCGGTGTGTGGAGATTCAGAGGGGCACGTGGCAGGTCTTTGACCTTTGGTGTTTTTTTCTTTCCTCTTGCTTCGCTCGGCCAGAGCTGATTTGTTTGTCGAAAAGGTTATTCGGTGATTCGTCCAGGTTGCTCGACTTGTGGCCTTCGCTCTCCACCTCGCCGATCATGACTCATTTTTCTTGGTCTCCGCTTATCATCGCCGCTCTTGTTGCGAACGCGGATGTCATCCATCCCGCGCTCTCCTCCGCCACCTCGTCTTCCTTCATGCCCCATTCCAACCCCGCTCCTCTCGCGGGTCTCCTTGCTCTCCACGTTCGGCGTGGAGACTACATCGACCACTGTGTACATCTTACAACCTGGTCCGCAGTCTACATGGGCTTCAACGGCTTCCCGGGACTGCCAGACAAGTTCCCCCCGCCCCCCCCGTACGGCCCGGATAATGTACCACCGGAAGAGGTGGTGCGGTATAACAGGCACTGCTTTCCTGATATCAATCAGATCGTTACACGAGTTCGCGAGGTGCGCGTCTCCCTCCTACCGACAACGAGCCTCACACGCGTGTACGTGATGACGAATGGGAAGCCGGACTGGCTCCGCGAGCTCAAGGATGCGCTACAAGAGGACGCACGGAGAGAGGGCCTGGATGAGTGGGATCATATCGGGACGAGCCGAGATTTGCGGCTGACGCGCGAGCAGCGGCACAATTCGCAAGCGTTGGACATGGCCGTTGCACAGCGTGCAGAAGTCTTCATCGGGAATGGGGTAAGCCCATTATTTTGTTCGGCGATGGTCGGGATTACTGATCCGCTGAACTCGGATTAGTTCTCAACGATGACGTCCAATTCTGTCATGTTACGCGCTGCGCACGAATACCCTTGGAACAAGACGCGCTTTTGGTGAACATCCAAGCTACCTCAAAGCATATGTATGATTCGACATGTGTGTTGGGGAGGGTTCGGATGACTGAAAATATATCAAAGCCCGATGTGATATGTATCATACAGAACACGGTGTATACACTGACACGGTCATATTACCTGTGCTTGCTTTCCCTGCATGGCACCTCAAACACACGTCGTCCCGGATTTGTCCTCTGTCTGCAATTCAAGGGCAAGTAGCCGTCCCGTGGCTTGCTGCTGTCTGCGTGGAGCTCTGTTCCTTCCAAGGCTCTTCAATCAGCTCTGCCCAGCCTTTGCTCACCGATCGTCATATGCCCTCGAGGATGCTCAGTCATCCTTTTATGTTGCTTTCTCTTCATTGCATTCATGTTTTGACTTGTACTGGAAAATTTAAGGTCTCATCGATGAGATCTCCATCCCCCATGATCGATTCAGTTTAAATAATTTGAATTTCGACGCACGGCCACTACGGCCACTGATGGGCGATCAATGATCTCGCTTAATGCTTAACGCTTAGCGCGTAAGTCTATCAATCCATGTTGCGAGCGGAATGTCATTTTTTCTCCAGTGCACGCGTGTAACGCCGGTTTTCAATCCCGTCCCTCCCTCGCTGCGTACACCGTGACCGAGAATCTCTCTCCAGCACGATCCCGACCTCCCTTTTCCTCAAGGCCGGGAGGGTCGCTACCTTCGCTTCCCAAATCAGGGCTTCGGTGGGTTGTTCGTTTTTGACAAGTGGCTCAAAAAAAAAACCATTGACCGTGCGACCGGAAAAGCTTCAGGAGACGGGGTAACATCATGCAAGAGATCGTTTTGGACGCTCACCTCGCGTACCTCTACCTCTCCTCTCCAAACCAACGTACGCCTTCCACCATTCGATTTTCACATGACGTCGTACTAACCCGTCCCCTGTTTTTTTTTTTTTTTTCTCAGCCACGTGTTTGAAAATCACACCTGGGGATAAGACACGCGAAGACTTTTCCAACTCTCAAGGCAATCCGATCCCCGCGCGCGTCCCCTTGACTGCTCTTCTTTCTGGTACCCCTCCCGTTTCTCCCCCCGATGTCTTCCCGCGCCCGCGCCTCATTTCTTCCAATCCAGACCCCATCGCCGGTGACCCATTTCCCTCATCTGCCAACACACCGCCCGCGGTCATCCCGGCGTTTTTCAAGCAAATATGCCCGAATCCCACTATCATCGATCGCGTAGAGCTCAATGGCCCGCTATGGTCAGCATCAGGCGCGACGCTTTTCAGCGCATGGCTCGACAAGCTGGAGCGGATCGAGGATCGGTGCCCTGGAGTTCCGGGAGGACACACGGAAGGGTTTTCGACATTTGGTGCGTTTTCCTCCGCTCTACGCCTCACGCATCAGCCTGATCTGATTTGTTCGAGCGACAAGGTTATTCGGCGATTCGACCAGATTGCTCGACTTGTGGCCTTCGCTCTCCACCTCGCCGATCCTGACTCATTTCTCTTGGTCTCCGCTCATCATCGCCGCTCTTGTTGCGAACGCGGATGTTATCCATCCCGCGCTCTCCTCCGCCACCTCGTCTTCCTTCATGCACCATCAAAGCCCCGCTCCCCTCAAGGGTCCCCTCGCTCTCTACATCCGGCGTGGAGACTGAGCCACTGTGTGCATCTTGGCGAGTGGTCCGCACACTACATGGATTTCAACGAGCTCCCTGGGTTTCCAGACAGGTTCTCCCTACCAGCCAAGGACGGCCAGGGCAACCCTCCGCAAGGACAGAGCGAGATCTATAGCGCGCACTGCTTTCCTGACATCAAGCAGATCGTTTTACGCGTCCGCGCGAGGTGCGCGCGTCGCACCTGCCAAAGACTAGACTCACGCGCGTCTACGTGCTGTCGAGCTGTCGAACGGGAGGCCGGAGTGGCTCCGCGAGCTCACAGATGCGCTGCAAGAGGACGCGCGAAGAGCGGGCTTGGACGGGTGGGACCGTATCGGGACGAGCCGCGATTTGCACCTGACGCGCGAGCAGCGGCACAATTCGCAGGCGTTGGACATGGCCGTCGCACAGCGCGCAAAAGTCTTCATCGGGAACGGGGTATTTTATTCATATCTTCCAGGTGTTAGAGGTTGCTGGCGCGCTGGGCTGGAATTAGCTTTCGACGGTGACGTCCAACTCGGTCATGCTGCGCGCTGCGCAAGGTTACCCTTAGGAGAAAACGCACTTTTGGTGAAGACTCCAAAGCTTTTCACGAGCCATACATCTAGACACGCCTTCGTATATATTGTGCGCCCGGAGGGGGTGTGCATGACGACTGAACAGCGATGAGAACTTTAATTTACGTCTGTTCTTAATTATATAGGTCACAGAACATACCCGAGTCCCTACATCATAATGATTCGCAAGGACACTGTCCTCGCTCTCCCTGCACGACCCTCGAAATACGCACCAATTTTGCGATTTGTCTTCTGTCAGAGCCGATGGTTGGATTGGAAAGGCGAAACTGACGAAGGGAGCACGACGCCACTTCATCACGGGAAAGATGGGGCAAGTCGGACCAAGGCGCGCTTGGATTCGTAGGGCAAAACCGAGGGCAGAGATGACTGATTCAGATAGCGCAAGGGATTCCGCCAAGGCGTTTGGGGGGTAGAAAGCGGCTGGACTCAGATGGCGAAGGAAGAGGACGAGCGAGCGAGAACTTGAAGGCAGCGTTGCAGAGGAAGGCTAAAACACACCGCAGAACTGACACTGAGAGAGTAAGTACGATGCGTATAAATAGGAAAACCGAGGCCCTATTCAACGATTACCGAGACTCGTAAGATACGAGACAGAACGATGAGTGAATGACGTCGTAAAAAATTTCCGAAACGCGTACGAAAAAACTGCGGTAAGTGGAGCTGATCATGGAGCAAACAAAGGAGTCGGAGGTATGGTAACAAAGAAACAGAAAGAAGCGGAGTATCGTATCAACGAGACAGACGAATAGGAAGGACGGACGGACGAAGCTGGATACATCCAGAAAGCTCTACTACAAGCCCGCGAAGCAGGGGAGGACGACGACGCGAGGCGTTAGGGGTCGCGAGCCCTCGCGTCTGACGATGATGATGACAATGAACGCAGAACGAGCACATCATATCGCCCGGCGTATAGAGGCGCAGCGAAGGGAAGGGCTGGTTGGTAAGAGAACGGCCGAGAACGAGCGATACGGAGGGGGATGGGGTCGAGGCGTGATGGAGAAACTTTGAGCGCATGGCCTCTTGATCCGATCGCCTGATATTCCATATTCCAAAGTGTACTGCCTGTACTTCAAGCAGGGCCCAGCTCAGCCCCCGGACCCATGTAGACAATTAGGCCCCTCCCTTTTATTATTAACCAAGATTCAACTCCCTCCTCCACTCCCACTCTCGTCAGTCAAATTCAAATTGGGTCACCTGACATCGATGGATTTGGGCTTGAGCCGCGGCCTTACAACTGCACGTTTCGACAGTAGATGCCAGTGACTCTTTGTCCTATGTCCAGCGATCACGGAAACATCAAGGCACCGCACTGATAGCAGCAGCCATGATGTGATTTCATGGATGTATCCGTATCACCCAGCCGATCGCTGGTCGAAGCCTATCAACAGACAAACAGAGTGGAGTCGCTGAATTGCATAAAAGTATCAATTCCTGCCATTCCGATTGTATTCTCCCCCCAGCAGCTGTGCTCTCCCATTCGTTCTATACTCGTTGGTACTGGTTACCGACAATCTTTTCTACTCCACCGTCTTGTCGACGACTTCCGTTTTAAACGCACCACCCAGTTCACAGTATCAATGCGTACCTCCTTTGTTTTTGTCATCCTCTGCTTCGCTGTTGGCGTCGCTCCGTCCCTCGCGATTCCTTCTAGGTACGCCCAGCTTCCCTCAAGTGTTCATTTTAAACTTTACCTGGTAGAGGTGATACACCCACACTTGGTGAATCCAATCATGGACCTGTGCGTGGAGGTCCACCTCCCCATAGACACTTGAAGGCGGTACTGGGCCTGAACGAGAATGGGAAATCCATAAACAGTAAGGACAAGTTGGATAAGTTGGATGGGTTTGAGAAAACCAGTGTTAAAAGATTGGGAGGGTCATGATAATTGACTGGCTACATAATTAAATTCAATACGTATTATAACCTTGGTTATCATTTTGATCCAACCAAGGCTATGTCATGATAAGTCTGTTATCAAAGTCACACATCCAAATATCTCAAAGCAGCCAATTATATTTTATGACAACTTATCATAAGGGGTCAAGTGATAAAGTCAAAGGCACTTTATCTAATCAAGTGAGCAAACTTTCTGTTCATGAAGGTTGTTGGCACACAACACATCCCCTGTGTTTCTGTTCATATTTATCTGCTTTTCTTCTTGTATCAATAATGCCAAGAGTGAGAACACCCAAAGCTGAGGTGAAAACTTGCTCAATCTGCCTCAAGAGCTTCCATTCTCAAGTGTATACTGCCCACTTCAAAAAATGCCAGCAGACAAAAAAGGACAAAGGTTATGAAGCATATCAACTCAGAAAGAAAGAGAAGTGGCTCTCACAACTTTGATGTGCATGCCAATGTGTCTTTTGCTACTTTGGCTCATGTTCTCTTTCCAGTGTATCAAGCATCCTCAGATAATGACCATATTGACAATCACAACCTTGGTGGCTGTGCTTACCTGGAGGTCTCAACCTTACCTGAAACTAAAATAACAGGTCAGGATCACCCCTCAGAATTACCCATTTAATACATCAGATTCATGACCTCCTTTCCCAGCATCTCAACATGATTCTGTACCACTTGCTGATGTTGCTGATGGTGCCACCATTGACATGATTCAAACAGATTATTACCCTAGGAGCAGCAGATTTTCCAAGACTTGCTGTTTTGAGGATTATGGCACCTCCACCTACCATCTGAGTCAGCAGTCTCCTACCATTCAACCCTGGTGGCCTTTTTTCAACTCTCAGGAGGAGTTCCTATTTGTGGAATTTCTTCTTGAATGTCATATGGCAAGGAGCAGTCAGAAAGGTTGGTATGGATCATGCATCTTATAAGAAACAATACACTCTTCACATTTAAGAATTTTGTGGATATCAAAAAAGTGTGGGACCTTGCTTCAATGAAACTGGCACCTGTAAGTTCAAGAGTGGTGTTGATGTGAAATGGCTGATGTCATTAGAATGTAGTTCCGAGTATCTATTATATGTCTGCCATATAAGAAAGAAGTATGAACATTTGATATACCACATGATTCTTTGTGGGCATGGGTGATGGATTTTATCCAGGATTTGCAATTACTGCCTCATTTTCAATGGGATGCAGAGATAAACAGGCATCATCCACCCACATATATTATGAACCATGTTCCACAGATGCAATGTACAGGTACATGTCCAGTGTTATTGGACACTGACTCAGAGGATCTCACATTTAACACTACATGAGATTTCTGAGGACCCAAATGAAAAAGAAGAGCACATTTGTCAACTTCAAATGTGCAGTCTGGCACAAGGCCCTTGAAGTTGTGCTGAAATCAGTCATTGAGTATTCGAAGACTGGATGTTGGCTTCAATGTGGTGATAAGGTCCTGCACTGGCTCTTCCCTGCCATACTCATCTTATCTACTGATTATGAAGAGCATAGCAATGTTACCAAGTGGTTTGGGGTCCGGAAGATGCTGGAACACCTGAACTATGGACTGCACCGTTTGCATCATGTGTGCATCAGATCTTGATCATTTATGTTTGTTGATATCACATGTTTGGAACACGTTGATCGTATCTTTCTGAAGATGTATTGAAGCAATGAGTAGCATTGCTTCTGTCCCAGATGTTCCTGTACTGCCACGTACATCACTTCCTGGATTAGGAAAGTACTTATGACACCGAGATTGCTACTAGGGAAGCACTTAATGCTTCCAGCACCAAGATCGTTTACATAGAAGCAACCTCGCTTCTATGAGCTGCAGTTTTGCTTCTATAGCACTGACCAGTACTACAGTAGCGCAAACCTTATCCCTGTAGGGCTATATAAGGCCCCCAGTTGTAACAGTTGAGCCCTAAGCTCGACTTAGTTTGCCAATCCCAAACAGTTGACTCCTACCCTGTCTGCAGAGCCCCTCTCATCTAGTTGCCATACTCCAGAAGGATCTAACACTCCTTCCCCTCCACGAGTATTGCTTGCTTGACTCAAGCATATCTGCATTGGTAGGATGCGTTCATAGATGCAACCATTGATCTTATTTAAGGCACTTTGGAGCCTTAACAAGCAAATCTTTATATGTCACATTCTCATGTCATCAACAACTGATGTAGCACCAATATTAACACGGTGTACAATGGCCCTTATTTGTGGAACAAAATCAAAATAACCCTGTCCCATTTGTTTTATCAATTAGCATGAGCTCTTGGAGATTGCAGAGACTTGAGAGCTCAGGAAGGCAGCTCACCCTGTAGAACTCCTTTTGTAAGCACATCAAATCAATTGCACCAACAAATGTGAGAAATTCCTCCCTAATTATAGTATTTGTGATGTTGATGTGAGTGATCCATTTCTTTCATCACATTGTATACCTGCCCCATTGACTCATTAGAGCCAGAATGTATTCTGGCATATCCAAAACTCAGATCCACATCATGCACTCTCATTTGATAGGCTTGACTCAAATAACAGCAGCTTGTTTGGCC
Organism: Russula earlei; assembly: GCA_025769875.1. Lineage (NCBI taxonomy): Eukaryota > Fungi > Basidiomycota > Agaricomycetes > Russulales > Russulaceae > Russula > Russula earlei. The sequence continues at coordinate 33,010 of JAGFNK010000310.1, forward strand.
ATCTTCTGTGGAGTGGATTCAAGGCACTGATCACAAGATGTGTGTTAAGGCTCCAAAGTACCTTAAATAAGATCAATGGTTGTGTCTGTAAATGTGTCCTACCAATGCAGATATGCTTGAGTCAAGCAAGCAGTACTCATGGAGGGGAAGGAGTGTTATGTCCTTCAAGAGAATGACAACAAGATGAGAGGGGCTCTGCAGACAGGGTAGGAGTCAACTGTTTGGGATTGGCAAACTAAGTCAAGCTTAAGGCTCAACTACTACAAACTGGGGCCTTATATAGCCCTCAGGGATAAGGTTCTTGCTACTATAAGTACTGGTTGGTGCTATAGTAGCAAGGACAGCTCATAGAAGCAATAGTTGCTTCTGATATAAACAATTGAAAACAATGTATGTAGCAGTACAGGAACATCTGGGACAGAAGCAATGTGATTCATTGCTTCTGTATTGCTTCTTCAGAAAGATACTATCAACATGTTCCAAACACAATATCAAGGAACATAAACAGTCAAGATCTGACACACACATGATGCAAATGATGCAGCCATAGTTCAGGTGTCCCAGCATCTTTCAGACCCCAAACCACTTGGTAACAATGTGGCCATGCACAGACAGTGCAGGTTGATACCCAGTACAACTCCACCCTGCCTACATGTTGTATAGCATGACCACAATCTAGATTTGATTCTGTTCCTCCATGGCATGGTTTGAACCACTCTGGGGAAGTTATGTGTCAAGACTCACTGTTGAGCAATCCAGTTCAAGAGCAAGAAGAAAGCTTGAAGATGAGTCAATAGATTTTACAAGATATCTTTAATATGGATGAGACTGGGTTATTTTATGCATACATTTCAAGAATGTAATCTATTAACCCAATTCTTACTTGATCCTTTCATTAGAATGCCACAAGATTGTGGGCTCATAGAAACAGCTGCACCTGGTGTCAAAGGGAACGAGAAAAGATTGACATATGTGATCATGGTCAATGCCAGTGGCAGCAAGAAGCTCCCACTCCTTATCATCAGCAAAGCTGATAAGCCATGGGCATTCCAAAAGAAGTTAGGTTCTGAGCTTGGCTTTTATTATCACAACAAAGGCATGGATGACAACAAGAATATATCAAGAATGGATCACAGAATGGGATCACAAACTAAGGAAACAGAATCAGCATGTTCTGCTACTTTAAGACAACTTTAGTTGCCATGCTTGCCTCAAAAACATTCATGTCAAGAACTTTTCACCAAATCTCACTGCCCATGTTCAGCCTGCAGATGCTGGTATTATCCAATGCTTTAAGGTTCATTATCACAGCAACTTTATCAACTGGGCTATCAATCATTATGATGGCAATATCACCCCATCACTAATTTATGAAATTGATCAACTCAAGGCAATGCATCTCACAGAAATTGCTTGGAGTGAAGTCTCTTCTGAGACAATCCAAAATTGTTGGCACAAGGTTGAGATTCTTCCAAATTCACTTCTCCATCCCTCAGACATTCCAGTGCCCTCAGTTCCTATTTTCACACTTCTCAACAAGCACCAGCTAGCTAAAATTAACCACATGGACTCATGCTGGACAGGATATTGTTGACTTGTTCAATTAGAGAGTAGGGGTATCCTGCAGCCAAGGAACATGATGGATCTTGAAGAGTTATTGAATCCATGGGGGAGCAGGATCTCATTGAGGAAGTTTCAGATATGGATGTCTTTGAGGCAGTGATGCAGGGTCTCAAGCAAGAAAGCTTTGATTTTGAAGATGATGGCATTGTGGACAAGAGGCCAACTTGAGAGGAGGCCATTGCCACATCACTTGCCTTACAAAAATATCTTATTGATATTAATAAGCCACTTGCCTGTCAGCTCAAAGCAGCTCTGGGAGGCTTTGGTCAACAGGTCTGCCTTGATCAGGCCCAATTGATGCAAGATACAGTAATAACTGATTACTTTACATCAAAGTAACATAGCAGATTGTATATACAACTAGAACATGGAATTTGGGGTCTCTGTCATGAACCATTTCCCAGAGAGGGCCCTTGAAGGACCCTTCCTTATGAGAGGAAACCTAGGCTCCATGGTGTCACCCTGTTCACATGGCCAAAAGGGGTAAGTAGAGGTGTCCACAATATTGTGTGCACATTGTGGAATGATTGATTGCGAAGAGTAGAGGCCAGTGCAGCAAGGGGCTTTAAAACAAGGCGGTCGTTGAAGAGTACCTTGAGGACAAGGGAGGACTTTAGACTGAGCGGTCGCAGGGGAGTACCCAGGAAGATGAGAGTATCACAAATGGACAGTCTGACAACTGCCATGCTTCATTGGGGCTTATATACAGTGTACAGGGTCGATTACAAAGAACTGGGACTATTCTAGACTCTTTGGTACCATCCAATAGGACTACAGAGGCATAAACTTGCTTGTGTCAAGTTTCAGGCTTACTGAGTGCATTACTGATCATTGTGGAGCAATGACATCATTATGATGTCACTGTGGAGCGCTTAGTGAGCCTATGAGGTCACTGTGGAGTTGCTCAGTCAGCTATGATGTCATTGGAGCCTTGATGATGTCAGATGATTTATGCAACAGTTTCTAAGAGTTTGTGCCGCTGTTTCGGGTCCTTGGTGGCTGGGTGGCCATGTGGCTGCCACGCAATGATTACCCAGCAATCAACATATGGCAAGCCCTACTTGGTGGCAACCTATCTAACAGTAAAGGACAATATTAGAGGCTCCCTGAAGGCCCTTTAAGACAACCCTAAGGTCCTTATATTGGATGCTAATAAAGATACTATAGGCCCTAGAACATGTTATTAGACTAACTCTAATAACCCTAGAATGAACTATAAGACAACACTAGAGACCCTAATACTGATACTAGGGGTCAACTCTAAGGACCCTGATAGAACCATATAAAGGGCCTTATGAGGAACACCTCCTCACCAACAAAATACTCCAAGTCTCAGAAAGACCAGCCCTAAACTAACTGACAGTAAATGAATCAGACACTTTGCATGAGTACTAGGCAGTGAACACATGGACACAAGAGGCCCTTACTCATCATCTAGGGCCTCCTTACTCAGCAGCTTACTGAGCATGACTGAGCATGCTCACTCAGCATTCCCCAAAGTCTTACTCATCTCCCATTGTGCTTTATAACAAGGTTATGACTTGTTCCCTATTTAGCAGTTCCTTTGTACTAGATGAGTGCTCAATAAAGTAGTGGACAGTCTTCAGACTGTCCATTTGATTTGTGGCACTCTATTACTGAGGGTAGTCCTTTGTGACTGTGCTATCTAGTAACTACCTGGCCCTCTCCTTCCATGATCACCTCTCACAGCCAGTATTAGTACCTCTCTGGTACTTGCTACTTGTGTGGACTGTACTCTTCACCAACTTTATTCTCAAACTCAGTCAACTTGTCTCCAAGCTTCTCTCTCACTCTTGAACTGGGATTGTTGGATGTCCATGCAACACTATGGGTTATGAGAGAGTTGACTGTATCAGGCTGCATCCAGAGGATGCTATCTCCACCAGGCTCTGGTTGGACAGATTTACAGATGAAAATATAAATGTTTTTTATGAAGACAGGCTGCACAGTGCCCCATCTCAATCAAATCTGCAGGAGCATATGTGTTATGTATCCAGACCCCTTTCCAAATGGGGGCATTCCACCACCTTGGAAATGGCTTATCAGTATCAATGCAACTCATAATATTACTCAATATGTGGACTTCTTGTTATTTATCATGATCATGTGGGATCACTGAGGACATGGTGCATAATTTTTACTAAATGACAATTTAGCACACTTACCTTTTCTGGATAGGTGTGCCTGTTGCCTGGATGCTGGCATCCAAGGAACAAAGGACACAATATCCTTTTTTGTCCATTGGGTCAGGGACACCAGTCTAGCTATCTGGCCATCAATCATCATGACAGATTGTGATGCCATGCAGATTGCCACCCTCAAGATTGCCTATCCAGGAAGTTAGATATGGCTTTGCAAGTGGCATGTGTTGTGCAAAATGCAGTCACACTTTGATACTAATGAATTCCCTGATCTGTGGGATAAGATCAAGAGATGGGTACATACAGATGATCAGGCTGACTTTCTATGAATCTGGGAGGAGATCTCCACTAATCCTCAGGTTCCGGAAAGTTTTATGAAGTGCCTTAGGTCTGAATGGATGCCTGTGGTGCATATGTGGTCTAGGGATTCTCAGAAAAATTACCATATCTTTGAGGAAGGGCACACCAAGAGGTTGATCAAAGTGTATGTGATCCACCCAATCTAAAGATAAGATGGCCTAATCTTTTTAGATATCATCATGTCCTCAAATCACTCTGGCTTGATGGCAAACACAATGTTAGGAACTGGACTTGTGTTCTTGGTTGACTGCTTACCTATGCTTGCTTACTCATTTGCTTACTGACTGGCTGACTCAGGCTTTGTTATTGCTTACTGATCAAATGACTGGTGCTTAGTGATTGCTTACTGGATTGAGGACAGATACTAGGAAAGGATGACTCATGCTGTGAGTCATTACTGATACTTTTGAGTTCAGGTTCTTATTTTTGGATAGTAGTGGGTCTCAGCTATATGCTCCCCAAGTTTCAAATGAATCGGATCAGCCATTATAGAGATACAGTATAAATACTCTGGTGTATCTGAAGTTGAGCCTTATGCTCAACTTACTTTTTGAATCCTATCAAATTCTCTCTATCTAAAGAAACTACTGCTTAAGCAATAAGAGGCCCCTCTCATCTCTTTCATTCACTCTTACCTGAGATAACATTAAAGGTGTTGAAGTCTAGTGCTTGGACTACATCAAGCAACTCTATTGCTAGAGTAGAATTTAAGATTGGTGAATCTTAACACACAATCAGCAGATTGATCAAATATTATTTGTCCTAGTGTGTTGCATGGTGCTGTGTTACCAAAACAGGCACCAACAACAGAAAGTTGGGCTTGATGGTCAGGACCTGGCAGCTGACCAGTGCTGGACAATTTTCACCCACACCAAGGGCATATCATAAGATTTAATCTTCCAATTTGATGGGATCTGTTTTCACATCACTTCACAATCCCATTCTAGTGAGTTTTACTCAATCAATCTGATGAATTCAACTTGTGATTGTACAGATTATCCCCAGATTAGACTCTGCAAATATATTGCAGCAATCTACATGCACTTTCCCTACCTCTGTCCTGAAGAGAGCACCCAAAAAAGCTCCTATAGACAGTGCAAATAAATCACCTGACCCACCATTCACATCATCCTCATCCACCAGACCAAGAGAGAGCCTAGTATCTCTCTCACAGGATATCTTATCATTATCATGCAATCTCACATCTAGGCTTGAGAACACTAATCAATCAGTGGAGATTGTTGAGGCCATGCAGGCTGTCAAATACAGTTTGGCAGCCACAATTAATGTATTGCATGATTCAATGGTCTTACCTGATAAGGAGGTTAGTGTGCCCAATCAGAATATGTGGATGGAGACAGCCAAGTGTATGGGCATTCAAACAGGGTCCAAAACAGTCCCATCTCCCCAACAAGCAGGGACTGACAGTGCAGAGCATCAGCATCACTAAAGGAAAGTGCTAGCCATGTTCACAGTGATCCATACACTGGGGGCAAACAATTGGGCAAGCACACCAAGCCCAATGCAATATCCTGCCACCACAAATGCCCACATGCATACCCTTGGGGAACCATCATCTCAAACCCCCCTCCCTTGATTTCCACTGCCTCCCTTGCACCAGGTCCCTTTGGACTTGCACTGCTACCTATTCTAGCAGCCTCATCTGCTGCTGTTCCCTCTACACACAATAGAAAATCATTTTTTGTATTATTATAATTTATTTGTCTGATGCCTAATAAATAAGTGATTAGAATAAGTGATTGAGAAAATAGTTTGGTGTCATTTAAATGTGTGATTGGAAGCACCAATTCTCTTGCCAACACAATCACCTTTTATGGTAATTCTTGATCATCTACTAAAAGTACTAAATGTATGCAACTGCTGTTGTTCCAGCACCACACTGCCACCTGCCTAGTGCCATCCAGCAATCCCACACCTGCATCTGTTCCATGTTCCACTGCTGAGGTCCAATCCTTCACCTGCATCCTCTCTGATGTCTCAATCATTCCATTGCTTCTTTGGACTGACGTATGTGATGACCTTATTGAGGTTAAAGTCTTCATCATCCACAACAGCATATGAAGAAATATTCTGTCCATGTTGAACAAAAATTAGTTTCATTGATTACATAAGGCCCCTTTTACCAACCGAGAATTCTTGAATCTTGAACTTGAACTTGGATTTCAGGGATTTTCCAGGAAGTGACTAGGAGTGACAGGAGTGATGTAAGTGATATGATGTATATAATAAATTAATATGCATTATTTTATGTTGTCATTTGCATATTTCGCATATATGGGGTTATACATGATGTGTCAGCAGTCAAACTCATCCGAACTCGAAGCTCAACATCTGGGTGCTTGCAGCCCCATTTTCACCAGAGCTGCACATACAAAATGTGCACAAAGATGTGCACCCACACATTGGTGACACATATTCTGCCTTAATGACATGCTTGCAATACCCCACTTGGAAGGAGTGGAAGGAAGGGTTAGAAATAATATTTTACATATCACATGTAAACCCAGCAAATCACACCAAAAAATAACTAATATTTGAAATAGACTCATATTAGTTTATTATGTCACTTACATCACACCTGTCACACCTGTCACTCCCCGGAAAATCCCGAAATCCAAGTTCAAGTTCAAGATTCAAGAATTCTTGGTTGGTAAAAGGGGCCTAACATAATCTACATATGCATTGCCCAGTGGAAATTTGAGATCCAGAGCTTCCAGAGCTAATGAAAGGATCGTCGACACCAGATCCTGGAGCTTGATTGAGCTGTTGGGTGCTGCCACTAGCTGTGGTCACAACAGGGTCAAAGGTGACATAGGATGTCTTGGAGTTGACAAGGTTGACACAGCTCTTGTTGTGGCTGCTGTGGGTGTAACTAATGATTATCACCACATATGTCAGTGCTGATAATACCACACAAATTGAAACCCACTTACATTGAACAGAAAATGTTGTTTGGAGGATGCCACCAGGCAGATGGACATCTTCAATGTCCGTGGTCCTGACCCTGGGTTGCACGAGCACGCTTTGATGTCCTTTTCCTATCATCTGACTCATCTTACTGCTTGAATGGCTAGATATATGCTGGTCTGGAGATGTCTTGAAGATGATGTCTGAACACATGGCCAAACTTGACCCAGCACATGATGATTTTGAGTTCGCACACGGCAGTAAGTCCTGGGGACAGAGTAAAAATGGGCCCTGGCGTCATAGAAGATTTGGTGGCATAAGAGAAAGCGTGATGGGTGATACATGACATGAAGAGAGTACAGTGAGATGGTATGGACAGAACAAGGTGAGGTAAACCGAGCGAGGATGAGGCGAGGAGATGATAAGAAGATAGAGTAAAGCGTCGTATCGTGAGGGTGTCGTTGCACAACCTATTCCATTCGCCGCGAGGAATCTCACCTACTGATAGGGAGTATTATAACAAGTCTAACGTTCTCAGCGTGTTTCGGAAGACAGTGTCTCGCACGGCCGCAACGACCAGGCGGATTCCAAGCATGTTGGAGACATCGGCTATGCTGTGGTTACGAGAGGTGAGCCGATGGTGACATACGGTGAAAAGAAGTGGATTACTGGGAGTACACGGGTAAACGGGCACGGTTAACTTCCAGGAACCGAACACGAATACATCTGGCACCCTCATCGGCATCCGTACCCCCCATATATTCCGGAAAATATTCAACAAGAGGTACCTGAACAAATGGGCCTTCCTAAATGGAAAATGGACGAACGGCGAATATAAATTGAGCCTACTTCATGGAGTTTGGTTCTGAATTCGTCGATTCCCGTCCAGAACAGTATGATCGATGTCCGCAAAAACCAGTGCGAGTTAACGATGGCTTCAAAAAGGTTAAGAGATTCGATCAACCGCGTCTATAACTTGTGGTCACGTTTGTCGGGGGAATGTGGAACGGGGTACACACACCCTCGGACTCCTACTGGAAGCCCCGGGTTCATCATAGTCAGAGAGAGAAGCAAAGAACATGATGCTTGTGACACCCTCGAAGAGATGAATCCACTTCCTAAATTTTGCCCTGTTGACCATAAACCTGTGATATTCGGATCGAGAGGTGATCGACATCGAAGTGCGTCTCCGTGACCCCCCTTCTCAGAAGCGTGGCAAACGTCCTCGATCGAAGGAACGTATTCTTCCGTGGCGATTCGTTGCGCTTCCGAAAAGAAGCTGCATGTATCCGAGTGATCAGAGCCGGTCACAAAGGGATGTCTGAAGTGAGGAGTGCGGTGCTCCACTGGAGGAAAACTCGTGCATATTGAGAATCGATGGGAGGTACTCACTACTCTGCGTTATCGGCCAGGGAGAGAGCAGATGGATGGTCCAACAGCACCGGTATGACATCGTCGGTCCAGAAGTTCTGCACAACCTGGGCGAACTGGGGGCGGAACATGAATTCGGGGTTATCGATGTCCCTTCGATGATTCATTATAAACTCGGAGTTGGCCTGCAAGGAGGGAGGGACACGCTCGCTGCAAAGGACGGAGAAGGTGAAGGTGGAGCGACGCACTTTCATCGCGCGACTCGTGTGCTTGGGTTTCAGAGAGCGCAGTGCCGTGGCTATGCTGCGCGAGTTCTCCAGGAGTATTTTCCAAATGACCGGGCGGAAGTCGGCAAGTTCCTCGTTTGTACAATCATCGTGGCTAAGTTTCATCTGCTTGACCGTGGCGAATGCCTCTGCTTCGGACCCGGGCGTACCTGTTTATTCAGCGCTGTCAGCGTGCCAATGCAAGGAAGGCTGTGGGGCAGCGAAAATGGCCAGACGGAAACACGGACTTATCAATAAGATATCGTACCGTTGCCTAGAATCCTTTGATTGTTCCTCAAGCTCGTGGTCGATTTCATCAGAACGTGCCTTTGCCCGTGATTGTGCGCGCTTCTCTGCCCGCCGTTGCTGCCAGGAGGTGAAGGAGATCATCGGAAGGGCTGTGGGGATGAATCTGTGGCAGTGAAAGTCGTTGCGGTATGACCATGACCCGCTTGATGCGAAAAGGTTCCGTCGTGACGGGGACACGATCCAGCGCTCGGAGGTCTCCGAGCCTACAGATCGCGGGCGCTAGTCATTGAAAGGCAAGACGTCTGGCCAATTGCTCTCGCCGCCTCTACGGCTGACACTGACCTCATTTCAGACGCTAGGCGTCGTTGAGGAATGGCTCCGTGCCCACCAACCATTCATGAGATCAGACTAGAGCATCCTGATCCTCCTAGCGTGTAAAACTGTGAATTGTGCTAGCTCTTCGACTCGCGGCGCGCGAACGATCACAGTGAGGCATTTCCACAGGCTTTGGGAACATGTCTCGCCCAATGTTTCAATATCGGCGGAACACTTCAGCAGGAGAGAGCCATCAGTCAGCTCGATCTCGATCTGAGACTCGACGCAAGATATGTTTGGCACGTGCTGGGAAAGTCGGTTTGTTCATTCTCCGTCGTGTTCAACTTTCAGTTTCAGGTTTCAGCGTCGTCCTCTTTTCATTTTCACAGTACAAATACTGTCTCTATCATGGTAAGCGATGCCCCTCCCATTCCCTGTCATGTTCTTATGAAACAAACGCAAAGTCTATTCCTTATGCTGCCATGCGCCGCCTTATGCGCGAACTGAAAGAACTCAAGACAAGTCCTCCGGAAGGCATTCGTGTTCAGCTGAGCGAGGAGAGCGCTCTAGACGTCGAGGGAATTATCGAAGGCCCAGGTGAGGCCATTTAAAGACGATGAACGAACACGTCCTATTGACGCGTTTTCATGTTGCAGAGGGCACACCATACCAGGGAGGCTTCTTCCGCGTGAAATTTGAATTCACCGAAGAGTATCCCGCCGCACCACCGAAATGTACGGCTACCGCCTCTCGCGATCACCACAGACCCATTATGACGTGCGGTTGACAGGCTGGTTCGCTACAAAGATATTCCATCCCAATGTGTCCAACACGGGGGAGATCTGCGTCAACACTCTCAAAAAGGACTGGAAATCGTCATACGGCATCGGGCACATCCTCGTCACGATCAAGTGCCTGCTTATTTATCCGAATCCAGACTCGGCGCTCGACGAGGAGGCGGGCAAGTTGCTGCAGGAGAACTATGAGAACTACTGTGAGCGCGCCAAGCTGATCACGAGCGTACACGCGACACCCAAGGTGCGTCCGGTCATGTTGGCCTGGACACGAATCGCTCACTGGGGCTTCCTCCCGCCTAGGCACCACCACCAGAATTTGGGACGTCATCTGCTCCAACGGACACGCTCAATACGCCCGCGCCCATCGTCGCCTCGCTGGCTTCTATGTCGCCGGCTCCGCACCTCTCGTCACAGAAAGGTACTGCGACACCAGCGACGGTGACGATACCGTTACAGCAGTCCGCGTCGAACACGTTCTCTGCGCCGTCTTCGCTTCCATCACTTGGGAATGCGTCTGGAGAGAAGGACGGCTGTCATGTATCGCCTGCACCGCTAGGGATAACAAACCCGAACGGCCCGACTGTCATCAAGCCGAATGCCGCGCTAAGCCCGGCGAAGGCAGTCAAGCGCGGAGCGGCTCCTGGGGCAAAACGCAGGCGAGAAGCGGAAGAAGGCGCTGAAGCGCCTCTAAATTGTGCCTGTCCGCGTGGGCTCGGGTTATTATTGTAACTGTACCAGACTTTTGATACGCTTGCTATCTTATTGAGTCGTTGTTTACATGCTCTATACAGCGTTGATTGATCTGTTCATCCCGCTCAAGTTGATCGATGAGTATCGCGCACTGTATGGGGTTGGGCCCTCGGTAGGGCAGATGACAGTACCCGTACGTACCGGTACTCTCTTCTCGCAATCGGTCGAACTATTCCACCTCCTTCCATGCTTCCACGACGCTTCTCCGCGGTCCCCTCGTCTAATTTATAAAGCTCTTTCGATCCAATCCGTTTCCCTTAGGGATCCATCGTACATCCATGCGGCCTGCCCTCTTTTTCCTTCTCGTTGCGCGATGCAGCGTGACCTTGGCCGCTCCTTCCCTTTCCCTTCCGCTCTCTTCCTCTCCTCCGTTGTCGTCAGGCGCGTCCTTGTCGTCGTCGTCCTCTCCTTCCTTCCTCTAGCTCACTCTCATCGACACCTCGGACCACTACGAGCATTAGCGTTCTCACAGAACCAGGACCGTCTGTCATCCCTGTTACCCCATATCCGTTCGCATCCTTCCCGTCCCCATCCGCTCAGCCTCCCATTCCCGGCGTGTACCCGGAGAGCTCGCCCAAGCATCCCCCACCCGTCGACAGCCCAGATCTTGTCCCGGATTTCGTGCAGGCATGGACAGTGGCGTACAAAAAGGCAAAGGCAAAGGTCGGTATCACAGTTTCCTCGATGAATACCCTCGACTTGTCACCGTCGTGGCTCGATGAGAGATTCCTTGATGCGCTTTATGTCCGTAATGGCCGTTGACTCGTGATCTAGCTTGCCGCATGGTCGCTTCAGAAAAAGGTCAACATCACTACCGGAGTGGGATGGGCGAATGGCCGCTGCGTCGGCAATATCCCTCCCATTGGCGATTTCCCTGGGCTCTGTCTGGAAGACTCACCCCTCGGAGTGCGCTTTGCCGATTTCGCTACCGCTTTCCCTGCCCCGATCAATGCTGCATCCACGTGAGCATTAGCACTGCTTCCGACTTCTTTCAATGATGTCGCCGCAGGTGGAAGCGGTCGCTAATTCGTGCCCGCGGTATTGCAATGGGTAAAGAACACGTCGGCAAAGGCGTCAACATCGCCCTCGGTCCAATGATGAACATCGGCCGTATAGCCCAAGGTGGTCGCAACTGGGAGGGCTTTGGCGCAGATCCATTCCTCGCCGGCATTGGAGCATATGAGACCATCCTCGGCATGCAGTCAGCAGGTGTCCAAGCCTGCGCGAAGCACTATATCAACAAGTGAGAATTTCCTTATTGGTGTAGAGACACCCCCAATGGCTGAGCCATGGAACAGTGAACAGGAGAACCAGCGTAAGCTGGAGAGTTCAAACGTCGATGATCGGACTCAGCACGAGATCTACGTGGCCCCTTTCTTGCGTAGTGTCATGGCTGGTGTCGCTTCAGTCATGTGCTCTTACAACCTCGTCAACGGGACATACGCATGCGAGAACGACCACACGCTCAACGGAATCCTTAAGAACGAGCTCGGTTTTCAAGGCTTTGTCATGTCTGACTGGTCGGCGCAGCGTTCGACGATGAGCGCGATGGCCGGTCTGGACATGACTATGCCTGGCGACATCACGTTCGATTCAGGCACCTCGTACTTTGGCGCGAATCTCACCGCATACGTGAAGAACGGGACGATCCCCGAGTCGCGGGTGGATGATATGGCGACGCGCATCCTCGCATCTTGGTACCTTCTCCACCAGGACTCACCAGATTACCCGAAAACGAACTTCAATGCGTTCCTTCCCTTAGACGAAGCGACGAATGAGCACATAGACGTACAGGGCAACCACCAAGCCCTCGTGCGCGAGATCGGCTCGGCAAGCATTGTGTTGCTGAAGAACGTGAACGATGCACTCCCGCTTAAGAAGCCTCGTAAATTGGTGTTGATCGGATCTGACGCGGGCCCTGCACATATCGCGGGACCTAATGAGTTTAGCGACCAAGGTGGCGTAGATGGTATTTTGGCGATGGGGTGGGGATCCGGGTGAGTACTTATAAAAAGGTGGTAATATGCCCTGTCGCTCACCATGAATGCAGAACCGCGTGGTTCACCTACAAAATTTCGGTTCGTCTTTCGTTCATTCTCAATGAAGCGGCAGGCAGCGCTTATCGCCTGTTGATGGACAGCCATACGAGGCATTTCAGCAACGTGCTCGAACTGATCATACGTCTTTCTCTTGGTTCTTCGATGATTTCGACCTCGTCGGGGCGGCCAACGCCGCGGTGGAACAGGAGGCGGCAATTGTATTCGTGCTGTCGGACTCGGGCGAAAACTACATCACCGTAGATGGCAACGCAGGCGACAGGTACGTGGGCGCACTCTCGCCCTCCTCAACTGTTCAAAGAGAATCCGTCTCGTTTGCATAGGAATAACCTAACAGCGTGGCTTAACGGCGATGCGTTGGTCCAGGCGGTTGCGGCGCAGAACAAGAACACAATTGTCGTTGTGCATTCGGTCGGGCCCTTAATTCTTGAGGCCTGGATCGACCACCCGAACATCACTGCTGTCGTCTGGGCTGGTTTGGAGGGCACTGAAACTGGCAACGCGCTGGTGGATGTGATGTATGGCACGGTTAACCCGAGCGGGCGTCTGCCGTACACGATCGCCAAGTCACCGAAAGATTACCCTGCGCAGCTCGTGGAAGGAGGGAACGACAAAGAGATCTTGAACATCACTTACTCAGAGGGGTGCGTGCTTGTGCATCCTTCGCTCCGGAGACAAAGGCTACAGAAGTTGCAGCTTGTTCGTCGACTATCGCCATTTTGATGCGGAGAAAATCGCACCGCGCTTCGAGTTCGGTTTTGGGCTGAGCTATACGCAGTTCGATTACTCGGGCCTGGTTATCACTCCGGTCCATGGCGCGCAGGACGTCGACGGAGAACTGGAGGCGGACTGGCTGGCAGCTAAACCTGGCCCGCAAGGTGTCGGTGCGTCCACGGCGCCGTGGCTGCACCGGCCGGCCTACAATGTGTCGTTCGTGGTGCAGAACACAGGCGGAGTATCCGGAACGGAGGTGCGTGCGCCTGTGTTGTCCTCGTTGTCGACGTACCGGTGACGAGGAAATTGTGATGCCACAGATACCGCAGCTCTACCTGCACTTCCCCACACAGGCGGGCGAGCCGCCATCTGTCTTGCGTGGGTTCAGCGACGTGGAGCTGCAGCCGGGCGAGTCCAAGGTGGTCTATATCACGCTTTCCAGGTACGACCTGTCGATATGGGACGTCCACAGTCAGTCGTGGATGCGCGCCGACGGATCGTACTCGGTTTCTGTCGGCGCGAGCAGTCGGGATTTCAGATTGAGAGGGACAATACCTCTGTGATCCCTTCAAGTTGGCTGCTTGCTTACTCGGACCTTTTCTTGTTCCTCGAACATTTACGGACTTGTCGCTCCTTTGAAAAGGGACGGGACATTGATACACTCTTTTAAATTAATGTACTGTAATGACAGTCTCTGCATGGGATGTTGTGTCTTGGAGGCAAGAGTCTCAGCGTTTTGCTGGAGTCTTTCAGAGGCCGAGTGCACGGCCATCTCGTCATCCCCTCTGCACGAGGATCGTGTTTTGGCGATCGTTAAAGGTACAACCGCGGCTCTTCCATGGGAGATCGTCGGAAACCGGTAGACGACCAAGGGAGTAAGGCGCGCGTGTGGGAAGTAAAATAATGCAAGGAGGACAGCAGGGCCACGTCCTCTCTCAATTCAATTCTTACCAGATGACAACCATCATACCCGACGGCGAGTTATTCGCGCATGCGGAACGCGCGAAAGGAAAGGTCGTCGTCCTTACCGGTGCGTGACTCCCTTCCCACCACCTCTCCGTCTGCAAAGACACTGAAATTCGACGCAGGGGGCGGGAACGGTATCGGCAAGGAGGTCGCCCTCACTTTCTCAAAGCACGGGTAAGACGTGAAACCAACGCCGCGTCGTCGAGTCGAGTGCACGTCCCGACTCATCTGCCCTAATCCTCCAGTGCCAAGGTCGTAATTGGGGACGTGGACGTCTCCGGCGCAGAGGCTGTGGTCGCGGCCATCAACAAGCCCGGCGGGTGCGTGACTTGGACTACCCGAGAGGAGAATACCTATGCCTGAGTTTCCTGGTACTCGACGGCTCTGCAGAGAAGCCGTGTCAATCGGCTGCAACGTTGTCAACTGGGACGATCAGCTCGCACTCTTCGAACTCGCATTTGAGCGGTATGGGGCCGTTGACATCGTGGTCTGCATGTCCACCCCTTACAGTTTCCGGCGGCAGCGTTATTTACAAACCAGTGATCGTGCTTAGATTCCAAACGCGGGAATCAGTGAAAACGAACATGGGGTATGCAGCGGGGAACTCACCGTGGTGGACGGCAAGCCTGTTGCGCCCAAGCTTGCGACTCTGGGGGTCAACCTGACCGGCGTTTTCTATAGTGAGCAGCAGCATTCGTCGTCTTACCCTCGTGTGCAGGACGGTACCCAACCTTCAGCGATTACCTCCCAGCCGTCCACCTTGGCATGCACTACATACAACGCAACCGCGCTCCCGACTCATGGAAAGCGATCGTTATGATGGGCTCAATAGGTTCGTGCTCAGGATCCACGCCTTTACCGCGCATCAGAGTTGACCGATTGGCCGATTCGATGCAGCATCCTGGCAGGGCATCCCGAGGGCGCCACAGTACTCTGCGTCAAAGCACGGCGTGTTGGGCTTGATGCGCGCGCTGGACCCCATCGTCTCGGGGGACAACATCCGCATCGCGGTCATCCACCCTTGGTTCGCAGGTAGTCATCCCGTGGCCCCTTTCTTTGCCTGCGTGCTCATTCTTTCCCAAGACACGTCGATCCTGGGGCTCCCCGTGAAAATTTTGCTTGCGGGTCTCCCCATGACGCCTGTCTCACGCATAGCGGGCGCGGTCTTCCGCGCAGCGACGGACCCAGACGCGGCGACGAACGGGTGTCCGTGGGTGCTACCCGACGACGGACCTGTGATCCGCGTCGAGAAGGAGGCGCTTCGCGTGGGCGTGTACGAGATGCTTGAAAAGCGCCTCCGTCGGGCCAACGGGTGAGCTTCGCCCCTCGATTCGATCACGCGTGGAACTCCGGGGGCGCTGACGGCTACGATGATGATCCCGACGGGACGGCAATTCATTTAGCTTCGGGAGCGCCGTACGAGACTGGGCCCGGCTGGCCCGCGACCTGTGCCGTATCCTTTCCCCCGCGCTGTCGATTGCTGCCGTTGCCGCTGTGCTCGCCGTCTCGTTTTCCGGACGATTCGCCATTTGAAGGGAGTCGATTTCCCACTCGCCCGACCCGAATTTCACGCCACGCTCGACACCGGATATCTGGCCAATCACTGACGATATACGGGGTATGGCCGCGCATCATCTGTGCGAACGCAAAGCGCTCATTACTGACATGGCCTGGGTTCAGTTCGTTTGCGAGTTGCGTGTCGATCTACTTCTGAGATGTATCATACGCGCTACTTTCGTCGACTTTGTCAGTTACTTCCCTATCACCCCGCTCTAATCACACGGCGCGCTGATCCCTGGCTTGGCCTGAAAGCCCTGGCTTGGGCTCATGGAAAATGGAACCCAGCTGTGAACTGTCTGAGGCCTGGGTTGAGCCGAATCCCAAAGCTTGAGCGAAGGCTGGTTGCACAATCCACCCTTTGTCTCAATTACACTCTATTTACAAAAAGTACCAGCCTGGGTGCCCCAATATCTTATCTCAGGTCTCAGCACCAGCTAAGATTGACTAGAAGTAGATTAGTCTTCTCTCATCCCTTTTTCCCACTTTTATCCATCAATGCTCGTGTATCTCCATAACGTTCAATTTCATCAATCCTTTTCTGCCGCTCCTCCCACGCTTTCCACGGTAGGGGGGGTTGCCCTTCAGCAGCTTTATCCACCTCACCCTTCTGGGTGGAAGTCGAAACAGTTTTGTCCTTATTTCTGCAAGGTAATTTTTGAAGTCAATTCGAGGGACACAACAGAGCTTGAAAATATGGATGTACTCGGGACGTTTTGGAGGCATTGCAATTGTCAGAGCGACGCCGATGGCGAGGCAGAAAATGGTAAGAAAGGAAGTGCGCATGAATAGGATAAGGACGGGATGGTGGATTCAAGTCGTGGATGGAAGTCGTAGGGGTATGAAAAAGATGAAGGCTGGATGTGGAGAGATTTGGCGGTAACCAGTATCGACAGGTAGGGCACGGATGGGAGCACAGCTGAAGAGAATTGGGACTGGCGGGCATCGGGTTTTATACTCTTGGAGAGTCTTCTCTGTCTGTATCGTCATCAGCTCATTAACGACAATGTTGATACGAACTATTGCAGAGGGGGCTCCTTGAACCGCGACCACCACCAGGTCCGGATTTTCCCACGGCAAAGCCGGGGCAAGGATAGGCAGTGAGGATGACAGTGAGCTCTGCAAGGCCAGAGCCACCCATCCGAGCCTTCGTAAAACTATGACCCCCTCACCAACTAAACCACCATCCACCAGGCCGACTGGCCAAACCAATACATAACACAATCACTATGTATGCTAGTGTAATCTGCAATGAGAACTCCTCCCACATTAACACACAACCCATACCATACAACTACCCAGCTCCCCAACAACGAACAAGCAACACCAGCACCCTCTGTGAACACCCTACCCAACTCCCAACTCCCTCCCCTCCAACTGTCACTAACAATACTATGCCACCACAACCACGTGGAAACCACACATGACCCAAACCCCCCACCACCAGCCCACCTTTCACCACCCGAAACAACAGTCCTTTGTCCCCAAGAACATAAACCAACCCACCAAAACAGAGGACCATCTGGTCCCTAGCAAGAGAGATGTGGCCACATGTGCCACAACTATGGCCCAACATCGTCTAGGCACCATACTAGGCTGTTGATGCCTCACCCTCCCCAACCAAAATGATGAACCACACCATGACAAGAACCGCTGTGGACGCAACCCGAAAGGAGCCACTTGCCTCCTCCCAATATTAATCTCAGAGGCCGCACAGCTAATCTGGGTCATGAGGTGTGAACAAGTAATCCAAGATTGAAACCCACACAAGGTGGCTTTGTGCCATCAACATGAGGCTCACCAACAACGAAATCACCGCAACACTAATCAAAGGGCCTTCGAGCTAGTGAGGGACACCTGGGAACATGTCCTTAGATAACAATGGACCTCCCGAATGATTGGATCTTCAACCCGTGAGGTTTTAGTGGGTAGGAGGCTACGGTAAGTTTGGCCATCTAACAGCGTATCCTGAGTCCCACACTGCCCCCATACCAGCAACCCTGGGGGGCATGTGTAAATGCATTTCACCCCTCACATCCGGTCCCCGCACCGGCTACAGCAAGTCAGATAGGGCTGAATTTATTTTCTCCCGCTATCTCACACTTATTAAGGTAGCCTGTACCCATAACTACCTGATAAAGCGCTATCCAAAAAAAAAAAAAAGATATGAACTATTGCAAGTTGGACAGCCACGCAATGTGCCACAGTTGTATCAGTGGTCGGAGAATTGAAAAGGTGGGATCTCGGGCACTGGGAGCGTGCTTGCGATGCAATGTAGATGGTGTATCATGGACCTATTTATTGGAGCTATAGAGTGATAACTCAGTCTTCTGTATAAAAGACTGAGGGAAAAGAACGAACGATAACTAATTACACATGTGGTCCGGATTGTCCGATTGTGTGGCACTAAGTGGCTGCACTTCCAACACTATTTGCATTCAATTCTCGTGCAGTAGGCCCTCCCTGTTATCTATGATACTTCAAGTGCTGGACATGCAGCTGCTTGGTGCCATGCAAACAGACAATCCGGACTGTACCTGTAAATAATCATGTGTTGTGATCACCAAGTCAAGATGCACACATGATTGAGATCAATCATGGGTGAGTGATGCCAATTGTGTGCATGCAAAGGGGACTGAGGGATCACCCATGTATGATGTATTTAATTGGGTGATATAACAATTTGATTATTGTAGTTTAGTTACAAATATCCATGAGCTCGACTAAGTAGGAAGCACTGATGATCAGTTCAATTGTAGGATTGTAGCTTAAAGTTGTTATGATCATGGGCTTGTACAGCCAAAATGGTTAGTGTATTTAAGCACATAGTTAGTCTAGTTATTTCCCCTCAGTGATTGTCTACATGTGCAATACACTGAGGTAAATTCCTCTGTTATCTTACTCATGCACCATGGACTTATATCTAGATAGCATACAATTGGTATCTTATCTAGTAATTCTCACATGTGCATGTGCAAGCACAGTTGGATGCTACACACTCAACCAATCACTCATCACTCTATCAATATAACTTCACTCCCCATAATCCTAGGATTCATATTTTTTGAATTAGTTATCATTTGTTTTCCCTCAGTCTTCTATACACAAGACTGAGGTCAGTACTACACATTCCTTTTACACTCCATTTAAAGCTAATACTAGTAGTGTACATAGTCATATTTCTATAGGTTCACTCATTAACCAATACAGTCTTTTATACACAAGATTGAGTCATATTTCTATAGCTCCAACATCAAGTTGGCTACATTTGAGATTCTGAGTCATTTCCCAAGACTTTCCCCTGCTAGGATCACTTGTGTCCACCTCCCATGAAAACACCCCACATCACAATTGTTACACTATTTTCCTTTCTTGTTTACTTCTTACTTATGTGCTATGGACTGCCTGCTCTCATATATCCCATTACCTACTGATTTCATGATCTCTTACATCTTGTGATCTCTCCTACTTTATCATGTGATCCATACATGTCCAGGTAACACTGGATTGCTGTTACTTTCCCTTTGTTTGGTTCTTTTCCCTTTATCAGTTTCAACTGTGCAATGCTGCACACCTACTGCACAGCACAGTTACCTGGTTCTGACTCACTTGTGGCCTTATTTTTGTGACTCATACTTATATACTAGTAGCACAGTCAAAGCACAGCTATTGCTGCACTTCTCCTGTATATATAAACCCAGTACCTCAAGACCAAAGCCCTAAGCTTGGTCTCTTGTAGAATCCCACCTACTCTTGTCCAACATATTTGCCTGCAACCTAAAACCTTCCTAACCCATCTCTCAAACACCCATCCACACTCACCTTTTAGAACTCTCTAGGGTTCTTCTCAACCTACCACACACCATCTACCTTCTCCTTATTCCTTTCCTTCCCTAAGAGTCTCTCTTCACTCTACTAAGAAGGGCTCTTCTTCCTGAGACCTCTATCTACCCACCTTCTTTGCATTGCTTAGGGTAACAGAGTTCCTAAGCACATATAGCTTGTGGGAAACCCCCCCCCCCCTCAACAATCACATACAACTTACCCTAGCTTCTCAACAGACTGAGTCATACTAAGAAGGGTCTATTGGTCATAACCTGTTTAGCACAAAACACTATCAACCGCTGCAGGGAAGCTCTTTGAGCACTTGACTTGTTCTCACCTTTCCAAACCCAAACTACTTCATCTTCAGGCTTGAGTACTGACATGGCTAGCTACTGTGACAGCAATTGTTTCCATAGTCAAGTGTTGATATGGTTGATTTCAAAGTCAGTGATTGAATGTTAAGATCGGATTGATCTTATTGCTGACTCTTAGTGAAAGAGTTGCTTGATATAGTTCAAGCACTAGACTTCGATCCCTTTGATATTATCTCAAAAAGAATAGGTGTAAGAGAAGAGAGGGGCCTCTTTCACTTAGAGTTCTTCAATAGACTGTATAGAGTATTTGACAAGATGATTGTTTTGTCGAAAAGAGTGTAAGTTGAGTGTAAGGCTCGACTTCTCAGTACCACAGACTATTTATATGATATCTCCACAACTACTGATCCAATTTGTACGAAACTTGGGGTGCACATAGCTGAAAACCAGTAGTATCCAAATACATAAAGCACAATTTGAGAATATCAGAAATGACTCACGCATGAGTCATTCTTTCCTAGTATCTGTCATCAATCAGTAAGTAGTGAGTAAGCCATTACCGATCAATCAGTAAGTGGATCAATAAGCAATCACTAAGCCAGATGAATAAGCACATATGAGTAAACAGAAATGAGTCACCAGAGCATAGGTAAGCAGATGAGAACGAGGAGACACAAGAATCCTAACATTGAATGATGATCTGATGTTTCTATGCAACTTGTAGGCATGAAAACAGCCTAAGCTTGCACATGAAGGTCACTTGAAATCAGGCCAAGGATTCATGTCAGGGGCTAAGATGCAGCAGGAAAATTTGTTTGTAACAGTTGTTATCCACTAAACACAAGCATCCTTCATGCCAAGTGGACAGAAAACAATGTTGAAATGCATGGTGTAGGCAAGATGAGATCATAACTAATCTTAACAGTGCTTATGTTGGATGTGCAGCTGTTTGGTGTTACGAACCAAGGCCAGGTCCTGGCCATAGATTGTCCTATTTCACTCAAGAGAGACCTCTCTCACTTTGCATTGCCGACTCCCTTCCATTTTCTGGGCTACCCCTCCTGCGGTACAAGATATCGCTATTGCAAAGGCACTATAACACGACCAGGCACCAGTTTCCTAATCGGGTAATCATCGCGTGGCAGCCACATGGTCACCCAGCCACCAAGAACCTGAAACAGTGGCACAAACTCTTAGAAACTGTTGCATAACTCATCTGACGTCATCAAGGCTCCAATGACATCATGGCTGACTGAGCAACTCCACAGTGACCTCATAGGCTCACTAAGTGCTCCACAGTGACATCATAATGATGTCATCGCTCCACAATGATCAGTAATGCGCTCAGTAAGCCTGAAACTTGACACAAGCAAGTTTATGCCTCTGTAGTCCTATTGGATGGTACCAAAGGGTCTAGAATAGTCCCAATCCTTTGTAATCAACCCTGTACACTGTATATAAACCCCAATGAAGCATGGCAGTTGTCAGACTGTCCATTTGTGATACTCTCATCTTCCTGGGTACTCCCCTGCGACCGCTCAGTCTAAAGTCCTCCCTCATCTTCAAGGTACTCTTCAACGACCGCCTTGTTTAAAGCCCCTTGCTGCACTGGCCTCTACTCTTCGCCTTTGCCTTCTGCAACACATACCAGTCCCCATCTGGTATCTCCTAGTCGTTTGGCTCGTCCTCTTGTTCAACGCCGTTTATGCCGCGTACCGTCTGTTCTGACCCTTGCCCACCTGCTCCTGAGTCCTTAGTGATCAGCAGTACGTGTCTTGACATTTGGTGCCATGCAAACAGACAATCCAGATGGTACATGTAAATAATAATCAGAATTTAGTTATTGCATTCATTTCCTTCAGTCTTTTATACACAAGACTGAGGTCAGTACTACACATTCCTTTACACTCCTTTAAAGCTAATACAGTACATAGTTATCATTCCTATAGGTTAGATAACTAACCAATATAGTCTTTTATACACAAGACTGAGCTACAATATCATCCCTATAGCTCCAACAGATTATGAGACCTGGTCATCCCTAACATCATGAACTCTCTACTCCCAAATCACATAACAGAACATGATGAGCACCTCCACACCAACCAAAAAGTACATGCCCTTGCCATCATCAAGAGGCAGCAATTCTCCCACTGTAAGGTGGTGCACATGCATGCCTGTGCTGCAAGAGGAAGGTGTTCACCCAAGGGGATGGTTAGACTTTGAAGTTAAAGCTCAAGGGAAGAGTGGGAGGTGGTAAGAGAGCCAAGAAGACAACTCAAGTAGGGGAGTGAGATGAAGGTAGTGGAGTGGGGATGAGCATGAAGAAGGGGGAAACACCATCTCAGAGGAGGACAATGATAAGCAACATGAGAGGGCAATGATGACAAGCAGCTTGGGGTGAGATGGTGAATGGGGTGGAGGGCATGGTTGCCATGGTTGATGGAGCCAGTCCTGAGGCAACAAGTGGTGCTAAGACATTGGTGGGCAAGACTGAGACTGAGTGGGTGGTGGGACGTGAGATGAGAATGTTATAGAGGATGGCAGCTGTGGCTGACAATGGCATGGGAGGGGGGCAGCTGCTAGCAAGACAGCAATGAAGGTGGTGGAGCATAGTGTAAAGACATTGGAGGCTGGGGCTGAGGTTGACAAGGGTGGGTGACAAGACTGAGCTGGTTGGCAAGACTAAGAGGTGCAATGGGCAGTGGCTGACTGAACTAAGGCTGGGGCAATGGAAGTGGATGGCAGGACTGAGACTGATGTCAATAGTGAGACAGGGGTCATGACAGATGACATTGAGAGTGTGGGAGCTGATGAGGCAGAGGTGGGGTGGCAGTTGGGACTGAGGCAGCCAGCAAGATGGAGCTTGAGGCATCAAACAATGCTAAATGTTGATAAGGGGAACTATAGTCCTGGGTGACAAGGCCCAAGACCAGGATCAAAGACCACATTAGTTTTGTAACTGGTGAACTTGTGGCAGCAGCAGCTGGTGGGACAGAAGTGGTGGTGGTGATGAATGTGCTCAAAACATTGGCAGCCAAGGTTGAGAGATAACAAATGGGGACTATGAGGTTGGCAAAGCTGAGAGCATGATGGTGGTGGTTGATCAGACTAAGGCAGGAGTGGGGGGGGGGGGACAAGCAATGCTTGGGTCATCAAGGGGAGAGGTGAGTTCCTGGTCTTGAAAGACAAAAATCATCCTATTGAGAAGCAGTGGCACACATCAAGCAGTCAGATGGATGGGAGGATGAGAGAGAGAGGCAAAAGAGAAGTTACATGAAATAAAGAGGGAATGAGCTATTGTGCTCTCAGAAGATTCACCTGGTAGTTATTGCTGCCCTTGTCTTTGAGATGAAGGCAGTTTTAAATACATGGATGGCTAGGGGCAGAGCAAGACAGTATAATACTGAATCAAGCATAGCCTGAGGCAGTTGCACTAAAGGAAGGGGTAAGGTATTCTGAAATGTTTGGTTTTCTATGTATTGATGGATGTGAGGCATCATTGCATGATCCTAAGGCAAAAAGGGGGTTGAAATGATTCCTAATGAGATATAGTATGTATTTGGGAGTTGGGTATGGGTGAATGTGCTTTTTGGAAATTATGGTGTTGAGATGACATGTGTAATGAAACTAAGCTTGAAAGAGTGGTAGAGAGTCTTGGAGAAAGTAAGTATGGTAAGTTCAGGTCTGAGAGAGCAGGTAAGTACTGGAAAAGGGTATATGGGTGTTACTGGTGGCAACAAGTGGGCACTAGTCAGTGAGGCAGAGGTGCCATGCAGGGGCAGTCGGCCAGGTCTTGTTGGAGCTATAGGGATGATAGCTCAGTCTTGTGTGTAAAAGACTGTATTGGTTAGTTATCTAACCTATAGGGATGATAGCTATGTACAGCATTAGCTTTGAAGGAGTGTAAAGGAATGTGTAGTACTGACCTCAGTCTTGTGTGTAAAAGACTGAGGAAACGACGCAATAACTAGATTATTCTAATTATTTACACGTACAGTCCAGATTGTCCGTTCACGTGGCACTTAGTGGCTGCACGTCCAACATGCCCCCTCAGACCAAGTGGTGCGCATTTACTCCTCCCATCTACATTGTGAAACCTTTGTGCTTCTTGTGTGTTACCGAGTGGTTTGGGGTCCGGAAGATGCCAGAACACCTGAACTATGGACTGCACTGTTTGCATTATGCGTGCGTCAGATCTTGATCGTTTATGTTCCTTTATATCACATTCGGAGCGCGTTGATCGTATCTTTCAGAAGATGTACTGAAGAAGCAATGAGTAGCATTGCTTCTGTCCCAGATGTTCCTGTACCGCCACGTACATCGATTCCTTGATTGGGGAAGCACTTAATGCTTCCAGCACCGAGATCGTTTACATAGAAGCAACCTCGCTTCTATGAGCCATGTTTTGCTTCTATAGCACCGACTAGTACTACAGTAGTACAAACCTTATCCCTGTAAGGCTATATAAAGCCCCCAGTCATAACAGTTGAGCCCTAAGCTCGACTTAGTTTGCCAATCCCAAACAGTTGACTCCTACCCCGTTTGCAGAGCCCCTCTCATCTTGTTGTCATACTCTAGAAGGATCTAACACTCCTTCCCCTCCACGAGTATTGCTTGCTTGACTCAAGCATATCTGCATTGGTAGGACGCGTTTATAGACGCGACCATTGATCTTATTTAAGGCACTTTGGAGCCTTAACATAAGTTGAGCTTCTATCACAGACATCGCTGTGAAAGCGAACCAGAAATAGGCAGGAAGCCTAAAGACTAGGATCTAGTCATCATACGGTCAGCAACCTACGCTGAAGTAGTCAAGGGGGAGAATCTATACAGACCTCTCCACGACAAGAAGAAGGTGTACTACGTGACTCTCGACGAGCAGCACGGTTGGACACACGCATACTTCTGTAAAGACCCCTACTGTCATTGGCATAGACAGTGGTAAGAGGGCAGACAAGTCCCGACTCCCTAGGAAAGGCAGTGGCGAGTGGACAAACTGGAAATCGAAGGAGAACATAGCATACGCGTAAAGTTCAACCAGAAATCAAAGCAAGGAACCAAATTTGGTTGGTTCAAAGCTAGAGAGAGGGACGATCTACCCTCAGGAATCAAAGGAACTGCCATCTGGTGTTGGGCAGACCAGGAAGGGCCTAACAGATACGAGGTCCGATACAAAGGAAGCTACCTTCCTTGTGAATACATCAACGATCAGTGGTACTTTGTTGATTACCACAAAGGACGTCCCTATGCAGGAGAGGACAAAGACATCGACGAATATAAGGTCCTAGGTTTAGGAACCAAGACAGATCCTTATACTACTCATTGGGAACCCAGAAGCCCAGTAGTAGACGACCCAGCTCCATTGATACAAAAGTCATCAAGTGGAGAAACAGAACAGTCGGACCCTCCGACTACAGATCAGAAAGCAGAAGCACCAGAAGTATTGGAGCTAGCTGAAAGACTAGAGCAGACAGTACACGTCTCACCCATTGAACCAACAATCGTTGAAGAGCCAGAAGAATCAGTCGAAATGGCTACCATTGCAGCAACACAGACAGCCACCATTGCCACCCAGACAGCAGGTGGAAGAGCAGGGCCCACCATCGTAGTAAACCCTGGAGGTGGTCCACCTGGAGCAGGAGGACCACCTGGAGGTGGAGGAGTCCCCTTCGGACCCGGAGGTCCACCAGTACCAGGAGGAGGCCCACCCGGAGGAGGCCCTCCAGCAGGGGGACCACCAGCAGCACCTCCTGTAGGACCAGGGGCGAATCTAGCACCTCAGCCAGCACCAGGCCCCCATGGGGGCAACGGATCTCTAAAAGGAGACCCTCCTGAAGTCTTCAAAGGAGATAGGAAAAAGACGAAGTACTTTGTCCAGGATTTCAATTTATGGAATCTGCTCAACAGCGACAACCCGACCATGACTATTCCAATGAAGCGAGTAGCCCTAGCTCTCACCTACATCAAAGGAGAGAAAGTACATGAATGGGTGGTCAATCAAACGAACCTGGTAGAAGCAAAAAGGAATGGGGACCCGCTGTCTCCTTACGCACCAGTGCAGCTAGATCCAACTGACATGCTCTTTTGGACCGAATTTGTGGATGACTTCTTCAGAGAATTCAAAGACACCACAGAGCCTGAAGACGCTTTCATGGAGCTACAACAATTGTCCATGTCTAAAGCAGCATCGCTGGATGACTATACCAGCAAATTCCTTGTTCTGCTCAGTAAAGCAGGATGGGACCAGAATTCACCAGGAGCAGTAGAAGCCTACAAGGCTGGCCTAATCACCTGGCTGGTGCGACGAATCTACAATCAACCAGTCAGAGACATACCTGCCATCAATGATCTACGAGCATGGATCAATGCTGCTAGGGAAGAACAGGCCAGAGACCAGCTCATGAAAGCCAATATTGGATCTGGAGGTGGATCGCTGACCACCAGGGAAAATCGCATGAAATCCCTACAGGTTGGGAAAAGACGAAACCAAAGAGATCCGAATGCAATGGAAGTGGACTCAGTATCCACTGATGCAGCAAGGACCAAGCGATGTCCTCCTCTGACAGAGGAAAAGAAGAAACTGCTAGCAGAAGGGAAATGCTTCATCTGCAAGAAAGCAGGACATATCAGTCGGAACTGTCCTGACAAGGACAGAGTCAAGAAGAAATCAAGTAACTCAAGGGACAAAGGGAAAGCTCGAGCTCTGGAAACAGAGAAGGAGGATGACTCAGGGGACAGTGGAAATGAAAGCACTGTCTCCGGGCGATCTACATCTCCTCCTCCTACCTATAACAAGAGCTCCTCCTTGGCGTCCATAAAGAAGATGTCCACCAAACAGAAGGAGGACTTGTTGGAAGAACTGATGGAACAGGGTTTTTAAGAACACCTAAGTCGACGGCCTGGCTTAGGAAGAATAGTGTGTTGCAAGTGTACATTAGAAGACTGAATGCTATGAATATTCCATTCACTTTCATCACTGCACACACAACGGCCGAGGAATCTGCTCTACTGGACAGTGGAGCAACAGAGAACTTCATCGATCACTTAGCTTGGAAAAGACTGAAGATTGGGAAACAAGAACTACATGAACCCATGGTAGTACAAAACGTCGATGGAACCCAGAATAAGCAAGGGGAACTCACCCATTACTGCTGGCTTCGCATCTGATACAAGGAGAAGGAGAGCTTGCAAAGGTTCTATCTCACAGATTTAGGAATGGATCGGGTCATCTTGGGATATCTCTTCCTATATGAATTCGACCCCACCATCAACTGGAAGAAAGGACAGCTGATGGAAGGAACGGTACAGATTGAGACTGCTCGATACAAGTACCTGGATCTCTATGTCGCAAAACTCCAAAAGCAAGCAAGAGATGAAAACCGACAATTGAAGAAAGGGGAAGCCATTTACCTACAAAAGACGACTATTGCTC
Organism: Russula earlei; assembly: GCA_025769875.1. NCBI lineage: Eukaryota > Fungi > Basidiomycota > Agaricomycetes > Russulales > Russulaceae > Russula > Russula earlei. The sequence continues at coordinate 60,699 of JAGFNK010000310.1, forward strand.
AGAAGTGGGCCCAGCAGTCAATTAAACCACAGGAAAGAGAGGATCCCCTTGCCAATGTTCCAAAGCAATTCCACCGCTTTGCAGATGTCTTCTCAGAAGAGAAGTCCCAGAGGTTCCCACCACCAAGGGAACCAGACATGCAGAAAGAGCTGTTACCTGACACACCAAAGGAACTAAACTGCAAAGTGTACCCCCTTACACGAGATGAGCGAGAATACCTCAAGAAATTCCTAGCTGATGAAGTAGAGAAGCGATACATCACTCCAGGTCCATCCAGTTACACATCTCCAGTGTTCTTCATTGGCAAGAAGGACAGCAAGGAGAAGAGGATCATTGTAGACTATCGACGACTAAATCAGTGGACCAGACAAGACAATGAACCTTTACCACATCTGGAACAAGAGGTGGAAAGACTCCGAGGGAAAAAGGTCTTCTCCAAATTCGATATACGATGGGGATACAATAATGTGCGACTGGCAGAAGGAGATCGCTGGAAGGCAGCCTTCAAGATGCCATATGGAACCTACCTGCCCAACGTCATGTATTTTGGGCTCAAGAATGCACCAGCCTTCTTTACTAGGCTGATGAGAAGAGACTTCGGTGACTGGCTGGACCGATGGGCAGAATACACGGTCAACTATCTGGATGACTTTGGAATTGCCACGGGGGGACAGTCCTGAACAACTAGAAATCCATGAGCAATGTGTCAACGAACTACTCATGCTGATGCAGAAGAAGTCATACTTCCTGAAACCCCAGAAGTGCCAGTTCATGGTGCGAAAACTAACCATGCTAGGATGGGACATAGACAAAGGGAAGATGAAGATTGAGGCCTCCAAAGTCCAAGGAATCACGGACTGGCCTCGGGAAATCAAGGACATACACGAAGTGCGCAAAGTCATGGGAGTCCTCAGTTACAATAGGGCTTTCATTCGAGGATTCAGTCAGATTGCTCAACCCATTATTGCCTTGACAAAGAAAGGGGTGCCATTTGAATGGACCCAAGAATGCAAAGATGCTCTGGAACGACTTATCCAGATAGTATCTTCTGACCCTGTCCTGCTCCATCCTGATGAGGAGCGACCCTTTGAACTGGAAGTAGACACGTCCAATTATGCCATTGGAGCAGTATTATTCCAGAAGGATGAACAAGGAAAGAGGAGGCCAATAGGTTACTTCTCAGCAGCCTTGAAACAAGCAGAGAAGAACTACGACATATGGGACAAAGAGTTCTTAGCCATGGTGCGAGCCTTGAAATACTGGCGACACCTACTCATGGGAGCAAAGCATAAGGTGGTGGTTTATACAGACCATGTGAACCTGTTGCATTACCAACACCCTCAGCGAATAAATGGTCGAGTGGCAAGATACATTACCTTCTTGGCGGACTTCGACTTAGAATTGAAACATCAGGCAGGGGCAAGGAATAAAGCAGATGCCCTGTCAAGGAGACCTGACCTTGACGATGGACAAGGGGATAAAGAAGAAGTGGTCGCGCTACCTGACCATCTTTTTATTCGAGTAATGCACACTACTGCATTGGAAGAACGGATAAAGAACCAACAAGGGGAAGAAAGACACCAATTAAAGTTACTTGATTGGGTACAGAGACACCGACTGGAGAAGCGACATAACTTATGGTGGAAGAATGAAGCCTTGGTGGTTACAGGCGACGAAGGAACCCACAGGATGTTACTGGAACAGTATCATGACAGTCCCACAGCAGGACACCCAGGAAAAGCTAAAACATTACTGGGAATGATGCGATACTACTGGTGGCCCACCATAAGACACTTTGTCAATCGATATGTGGAAGGATGCACAATTTGCCAAAGTAACAAGTCAAACACTCATCCAAAGCGACCTCCCTTGTATCCCATTCCACCAGAAGAAGGGGCTACTCCCTTCTCAACTGTCAGCATGGACTTTGTGGTCAAATTGCCAAAGTTGAAAGGATACGACAGTATATTGACTGTCATGACCACGATTGTACTAAAGGCGTCATCTTGCTTCCTTGCAAAGAGGAAATGGATGCAGAAGAGCTAGCACAGCTCTACAAAGACAGAATATTCCCATTTGTGGGAGTACCAAGCAAGATCATATCCGATCGAGATAAACTAATAAGTTCCAAGTTCATTAGGGAACTTTGCGACCAGCTGCATATCAAACAGAATATCAGCACTGCCTACCATCCCCAGACAGATGGACAATCAGAAAGAACAAATCAGACGATGGAAACATCGCTAAGAATCTTTTGCAACCACCAACAAGATGATTGGGTGGATTGGCTGCCTCTGGTGCAATACATGATGAATTCTAACGTTTCAGAGACAACCAGACAATCCCCTTTCTTCTTATGGATGGGCTTTACGCCCAAGGCACACCAGCCAAATCGGGGAAGCAAGATACCAAGAATAGACAATTGGAAAGTCTGGATCCAGGAAGCGAGATCACAGGCACAAGAAGTGATGAAGATCACTTCCCTAATGTGGAAGCGAAGAAGTAGTTTCCAACCTTATCAGAAAGGAGAAAGGGTATGGCTCGACAGCACCAACCTAAAAATGACACATCCTACAGTGAAACTACGCCCAAAACGATATGGGCCCTTTGAAATCACAGAGGTGATTAGTCCAGTGACATACAGATTGGATCTCCCTAGCCGCTGGAGGATCCATAACGCGTTTCATGCCTCCTTATTGACACCTTACAAGGAAACCGAGGAGCATGGGGCCAACTACACCAATCCAGAAGCAGAATTGGTGGAAGGAGAAGAGGAATATGAAGTAGCAACGATTTTAGGTTCGAGACGAACTGGAAGGAGGAAACAACTAGAGTATCAAGTCCGGTGGGAAGGGTACTCCGAAGCCCATGACTCTTGGGAGCCAGTAGAGAACATCAAAGCGTCTAGACTAATAGAGGAATATCACAGAAAGAACCCCATGGCCATACGGGTTATAAAAGTCCAGCGAAGATCCCTCTACTTCCCCCATACCTCATGTCC
>JAGFNK010000311.1:0-63452 GCA_025769875.1 Russula earlei
TAGAAAGCTTCTGACTTCTTTGAGCGTGGATGGAGTTGGCCAGTCTTTAATTCCTTTGACTTTGACAGGGTCCATGGTTATCTTTCCTTCTCCTATGATTACTCCGAGGTATTCCACCTTTTTTTGTGGAATTGACACTTTTCTGGTTTAAGGTAGAGATCGTGTTGTTTCATTTAGACAATATGTGGTTGACTTTGAGTGTATGTTCCACTTCGTCATTTTGTGTGGCAATGATAATATCGTCCATATAAATTTTCAACCATCCTTGTGCCAGTTCTTCTTGAAAAATGTCGTCCATCATGGTTTGAAAGGTAGCTGGAGAGTTTGTCAGTCCGAAGAACATCACCGTTGGTTCGAATAGTCCATCGCTGGTCTTGAAGGCTGCTTTCCATTCATCTCCTTCTTTGATTCGGATGTTGTTGTAGCCCCATCTGACGTCAAATTTAGTGAAGAGTTCTTTTCCTGCTAAAGCGTGAATTAATTCCGGGATTAAAGGTAGTGGATATACGTTGGGTATTGTCCATTTGTTCAAATTTCTATAATCTTGTACCGGTCGGAACTTTCCATCCTTCTTTTTTATGAGGAAGAATCCACTAGCATATGGTGAGTTGGATCTTCTTATTCGTTTGAGTCAAGATTTTGTTCAAGGAACTTTCCCTGTTCTTCTTTTCTTTTGGTGAAAGGGGGTATACTCTACAGTTGATTGTTGTAGGGGCGTCTGATTTTAGGTCAATGGCGTGGTCCCATTTTCTTGGTCCAGGAAATCTTTCCGATTCTTGTTCCATAAATACTTGTCCGTATGATGATGGTATTGGAGGGGGACTATTTCTTGCCAAGTTTGCGTTTTGTCTTGCATGTGTGATTCTGCCAATGTTGTGCTATGGTGGTCTTGCGTACTTGGGTTTGTAGCCACAGTTCGTCGCCCTCTTCCCATTCTGTTAACGCCTTGATCCAAGCTGGGGTTTCTTGATTTCCTGTAAGGTGTGACTTCCCCATGATGGTTCCTTGGACCAGTTTATCCTTGGGTTGTTGATTCCAAGAACGGATATCCTAGATGATATATCTTGTCCTATGTCTGTGACTAGAAATTGATGCGTGTGTCTTTGTCCCAGTAATTTCAATTCTAGTTGGACAGTTTTGGTGACCTTTCCTGAGCGGTTTAGCGTTCCGTCGATTTTAACGCTTCTTGTCGGAATTAGCTCTTAGTTTGTAGGCATAATTCCTTTGTCAATTTAGGGGATATGAAGCATTCTGTAGCTCCACTGTCTATCAGGGCTTTTTTTCGGCTTTGTTCGATCCGATGTAAATAGTAGTCATCACTGATATTGATTTCCTTTGAGACTTGTACATGGGATCGATACCTAAGGCTCGAGCAATCGCCGTTATGCTCAAGCGTCCGAAAAATCCTGCTCTTTGTCCTCACTGTCCCCCATCAATGCCTTGATAAAAGCCTCCCTCTCTTCTATGGACAGCGCTTTTGCTGCCTTTGCTGCTTTGGCGACCTTGTCGACAGTGTCTTCCTTGACTATTTCTATAGTAGAGGATTCGGATGTGGTGGTGGTCGTGTCGGCGGCGCGTGCGCGAGTCACGTCGCGCTTCGGCTTTGTGGGGCAGTCACGAGCCAAATGTCCTCGAAGGGAGCAGTGGAAACACCTTCCTTCTTCTCGGTGTTTTTGTTCTCGGCTTCGGTGACTGCCTTGCGAGCGGCGCCTGCTGGTATCCATTGCATTTGGGTCGCGTGGTGGGAGTCGCGGTCGCGCGGGTGTGGTGTTGCCTTGGTTGTTCCCGCGGTTGGCCCATGCCGAGTTGACCAGTCGTCCCCAAGGTTTGTTACTTTGAGGTTGGTTAAAGTTGCGTCCGCGTGTACTGGAATGATCGGACAAAATTGCGCGTTTGCGCATCCAGACCCTATGATGTTTCTGTGCTGCTGCAACCCAGTCCATAAAGGAGGTGGGGTCTTCGAGATCGAGGCACGATTCGACCAAGGATCGTGGGAGTCCCCACGCGAATAGTCTCATGACCGTCGGTTCGTCGACATCGAGTCCTGCACGTCTGGCCAACAGTTGAAATTCAGATATATAGTCGTCAAGTAGGCCATCCTTCATTTCAATTCTTTGAGTCGGTCTTGGGCTTTCTCGCGTTCTGCGTAGTCGGTGAACGCGCGTCGGAATTGTTGTCGCATAGCCTCCCACGCTGTCAGCCCGAGTGGGATATTGGTCGGGTCACTTTGCACGTCTTCGAGCCACTGGTCCATGGCTTCGAGCCATCCTTCGACTTTGGGTCCTTTCATTAGTGAGAGAAAGTATGCACACTTCTTGATAGGATCCCTGGCAATCTTACTGTCGTGGTTCATAGACATAACCTATTGAACGCGACAGGAACGCATGTGTGCGCGCGCGATCACCGTTGAAGAATTCGGGGGGAATCCCTCGAGTTTCCATAGTCGGGCGCGTGCGTTGCGGTCGCGGTCTGTGTGTGTGTCGTGGTCGTGGGGTCGGGGTCGGGGTCGGGGGTCGTATTCCGCCCTCCCATTCCGGGGAATGAGGCGCGAGTGGGGGGTTGTGCTGTCCCGGATGAAGCGGGTTGTGGTTGGACCGGGTCGGGGTCAGTGGCGGCGACGAAAACGTTCGTCGTGGTCGTTGGTTCGAGCTCCATCGGAGCGTGGGTGGTGGGGGCCGGTCCTGGCGCTGGGGCGTGGCTTGAAGTCCTCGACCTCGGGAGGGTGTTCCTGAGGCTGTCAGTGTAGTGATATTAATGCCTCGGAGAGGGCTCTGTTGGAGAGTTGAAGGCCGGTCGAGCGACGCGCGTCGCTCCCCGTATCTCCGCGTCGTTCGATTTCGAACCAGAGGCCGTAGAGGTGGCCCAGGGCTACTTTGGCACCCATCCAGTTGGCATAATAGCCGGTCCATGGCACCACTGTCTTTCTGTATGGTGTAGATTCGACACCATCGTCGAACATGGTTATGCTGGGAACATTCTTCTCTTGATCAGGTAACAACTCAAAGGGACATTTGAGGGCAGCCAGTCCTTCAATGGTTGGGAGCTTGATACCCTTTGGTTTCCAGTCTCGAGTTGTAGTCATCGTTGAGAGAAACAGATATATTCGTTTATGAGCGTGCGGTTCGGGGTCAAGGGTTTCAGAGTTAAGCTTGTTCTAATGTCACCGACTGGGGGCGGTGTCGTGACAAATCGTTTCACGCGCGAGACGTGCGCTACTGAGTCGAACGAGGACGAGAAGATTCTCATGGGATTCGGGGGATCTCAGTGACAACACAGCGAAGGCTAATTGTGTACCGCGGAGAGGAAATACAATGAATAAGTCTTCGTGCTTGAAGACTTTAGAGAGTAAGAGAGTTTCTGAGTCGAGTGCTTGATTCCCTGCAAGCCTACAGTCCCGAAGCTAGAATCCAGTGATATTCACAAGAGAACAAGCTTAGGGCTTGTTCTCTTCTACAGACAGGTTTATATAGACATTGTATCCTATATCAAATAGTAGACACAAGGTAATGGCGAGGCGATTGGAACTGGAACACGCTGGAAAGTACTGGTACATGCGAGGCAAAACGAGTCATAGAACGCGCGGGAATCGTGAGGCTTATCCGGGTAGGCTTATCCGGTTGCCGGTCCGGTCCGAAGAGCCGGTTCTTGTGACACAGGCAGCTCTTGTCAAATTGGAAATGAAGGATTCCCTTGATGACTACATCTTCACCTTCGAACAACTTCTTACTAAAACAGGACGGCCAGAGATGGACGTAATTGCCATTGAGAGCTTCAAAAATGGGCTCAAAAGTGGCCTCTACTGTGCAATCTTAAACAGGGACACCTGGCCCACTACTCTCCAAGAATGGAAGGAGGAAGCCAGGAGACAACATCAATGATTTGTCACTATCAGGGAGAAACTCAAAGGAAAAAAGACCACACACTCCTCTTCAGAGCACAAGTCCCATCACCCTGACTGAATGCAAGTAGACGCCGCCAAGTCCAACTTTAAGAAACTCACTGAAGAAGAAAGAAAACAATTAGCAAAAGAAGGACACTGCTTCCATTGCAGGGAGAAAGGTCACCTCAGCTGGGAATGCCCCAAAAATACGGTCTTCACCACTTCAAAGGCCCACGTCGCTGAATCTACCCCAGAATCGTCCAAGGAAGAAGAAGCCTCCACTATGGTGGCCCGCATGAAAGCATTACCACAGGAGGATAGAGCCAAACTTTGGGATCTCATCCTCAAAGAGGATTTTCTCTAGGCAAAGGTACAACAGTCAGTACTAAGGCCCAAATAGATACCATTGTCCAACATAAGGAAAACTCATGAAAGTTCCCTTCATGATCACAACAAATGGAAGACTGGCCAAGCGCTCTGAGACAGCGGAGCAACGGAAAATTTCATTAGCCAAGGAATTGTGGGAAAGTTACAAATCCCACTTCAAACCCTCAGAACCCCCAGACCAATTATTAATGTGGACAGCACTAACAACCAAGGAGGAGCGCTAACCCATTATGCCCACATGGCTGTACATCATGGACCCACCACCCGACTTCTCACCTTCTATGTCACCAATTTCACCTTCTATGTCACCAATTTGGGAGAAGACAGAATGATCCTCGGATATCCCTTCTTAAAGGCAATAAATCCCATTATCAATTGGAGTACCAGTTGTCTCAGAAACCATTTAGGGGTCCTTCTCACCCCCATATCCTGAAACGTTTTCTTGGAAGAAGCAGCCAAATGACTCCCACCCAGTCGAGGAGAACTCGACTTTAGAATCACCCTGAAACGGATGCCCCCAAGTTCCTTGACTGCTGAACCTACCCTCTGCCTCAGAATGAAAAACAAGAACTATCAAGACAGATACAAGAAGACCTAGCCAAAGGTTTCATCAAAGACGGGATCTCAGATTTGTATCCCCTGTCTTCTTTGTCCAGAAAAAAGATGGCACTGCCCCGTGAATGGTAGTAGACTACCGAAAGCTTAATAATGCCACAGTCTCTGACTACCACGCTTTACCACACATGGAAGAACAATTGCCCCGACTAAGGGGCAAAACCACCTTTAGCAAATTTGACGTCAGGGCTGGCTACAACAACATCCTAATCCACCCAGAAGACCAACACAATGGTGCCTTCAAAACTCAATTTGGCACCTTTTTCCCCATGGTAATGGGCTTTGGCTTTACCAATGCCCCAGCAGCCTTCCAATGGGCAATGAACCACACCCTGCCTGGCTTCTAAAATACCCAGAGAACACCTGCAACTATCTAGATGCATAGCAATAGCCATGGGGATAGGGGAAGAACACCTTCACCGACAAATCACACATGAATTTCTGATCTCCTTGAAAGAGACTCTTATTTTTTAAAGGCATCCAAATGTGCCTTTGAACAAGAGGAAATTGACTTTCTGGGCTTCTGAATCAACCAAGGAACCCTCAAAATTGACCCAGTCAAGATGGACGGCCTCAAAAACTGGCCAAGACCCCCCAATAACCTGAAAACAAGTAAACAAATCATGGGCACCCTCAATTACCAGCAACCATTTATCTGAGACTTCGCTAAAATAGCTCGCCCCATTTTCTCTACAATCAAAAAAGGAAACCCCTTCCTCTGGACCCCCGAAAAGCGACCTCAGCCCTAGAAGCCTTAATATCAGCAGTCTGCAACAACCCTGAACTACACTGCCAACCCTGACCTCCCATACGAATTGAAAAACCGACGCCTCACAATTTGCCACCGGAGCAATCTTATTTCAGAAAGATCCAAGAGTAAAGAGAAAAAATGATTAGCAATATGTCACACGCATTCAATGAAGCAGAAAGGAAATACCCGGTTAGGATAGGGAGTTCTAGCCTGATCCTTGCATCCAACACTGGCGCTACCTATTGGTCAGAACAAAACACCCCATCAAGATTTTACTGATCATGCAACCTTGCCCACTATCAACTCCCCCATAAGATTAATTGAAGGATCACAGGTAATATTTCCACATTGGTGGATTATCATTTTGAAATTTACCACAAACCGGGAACTTCTAATCCACGCAGATGCTCTCTCATGATGACCCCAACCACAATGATGGGATCAGGGAGGATAACCAGAATGTCATGGGCACTCCCTGACAAACTCTTATTGCACCACTCCACACAGAAGATCTGTATGACACAAGTCTTTAAAAGAACAAAAAGGTCCGACTACTGGACCTACTTATGTGGAAGAACAAACACATTTACAAGAAGAAGACGCACACTAGTCAAAGAGGGAAAATTAGTTGTCCCCTATCTAGAACCCCTCTTACAAAGAATTCTACACACATATCATGACAGCATCCTTGGTGGACACACGGAAATGCCCGAACCTTGTACTCAATCCAGGAGTCATTCTGGTGGGCCTAAAATGGGTTTTTCATCCAGGACTACATTTGGGGTGTGTGCCACTTGCCAAGCCAACAAATCTTCCACACACCCTACTGGCCCCCTGGTCCTACCCAATTCCCCCTGAATTCCATAAAACCATTCAAACCGTAGCCATCGACTGGATCGTTGACCTCCCCCTGTCAGAAGAAAAAAATACCATCATGACCATCACGGATCATGATTCCACCAAAGCAGCAATATCATACCTTGCCGTAAAGATATGGGAACTCTAGAAATGGCTAAATTATTTTTACAATATGCCTTCCCTTGGACCGGGGTTCCCTCAAAAATCATTTCCGATTGCAACTCCCGCTTCACCTCTGACTTATTCAAAGAAGTCTCTAGAATTTTGGGAACCAACCAAAACCTAAGTACTGCTTACCACCCTCAAACTGATGGAAAATCAGAAAGAACTAATCAAACTCTGGAAATGTATCTCCGCATCTACACTGGAGAGAAACAAGAAGAGTGGGCACACTGGCTTCCTATAGCCCAGTACCACTTCAACGCTCACATGTCCACAACCACCACAAACCCCCTACAAGTTGCTCATCAGTTTTAACCCACAGGGACTCAGCACCCAGCTAAAGTCTAAGTTCCCAGGAATTCAAGAATGCCTTCAGGCTCTAAAAGACATGCGAGAATTGGCCCAAGAAGCAATGAAAAGGGCACAAAGCCACTGGATCAAGGAACCAAATTCAAAGGGTTCAAAGAAGGACAGAAGGTTTGGCTGGAGGGGACTAATTTGAAGACCCCCCATCAATTTCAGAAGTTCCATCTGAAACAGTTTGGGCCTTTTGTCATCACCAAGAAATCTCCCACGTTGTCTACCAACTCTGCCTTCCACTCAATGGCGTATCCATGAGTGTCTTCCATGCCTCCCTTCTATCACCCATCACTGAAATGGCCTAACATGGTCCCTAACTTCCCCGAACCCCCCCTGACCTCCTCTTGGGAGAATATGAGGTCGAGAAGATTACTGCCCAACGTCTCCATAGGAACCAACTCTAGTACAGAGTCTGGGTGGAAAGGGTACTCATGGCAGAAGACACCTGGGAACCCCTCTCAAACCTTAAAAATGCCCAAGATGCCATCACTACCTTTCATCTACAATGACCCACCAAGCTCCAGACTATGTCCACCACTAACTCTGATCCCACAGAATCCCACACTCGGACGAAAGCCTAGATAATCTGGAACATCAGTTTCAAAGACTTACAATACAGCAACATACTTTACTTCCCTGAAATCAATTCCACAATAACCCCCCTTCCTATTCCGTTAATGATCCCACTATCCCTGACCATGGGACACACCATTTTAACATAGTCGCAGGGAAACGACTCTTTTCTGGAATTTTCTACCCTGGCGACTCCGCAGATTTCAATTACTTATGATGTGGACCCCGTTTCTCCAAATTTCATTTATCTATACAAAGAGCAGTACTCACAGATTTGGTATGGAACCATATTGTACGTTCAGCCTCCATAAATACCCCCACTCCTTCAGAGTGGTCAGCTTGGCATCACAAACATGCACCTCTACTTACACACACTCCCATGTCATCCATCCCCTGCTCCTAACTCGTCCCCTCTACCTATCCTCACCCCTTCCCCCCACCATCAAAACAAGAACCCCCTCTCACCTGAAATTATCCAACACATCATCGACCAACACACCCTTCATTGTCCCAGACGAGGCCGAACTCCAGGACCTCGCTGCCACCCTTAACCCACTTGCCATCCAAGAAGGAATGCCCTCGCCAACTCCAACTGAAGCCGATCCCACTCACCCTGGCCCCCCCCTGGTTTGTTTACAAACCTATACACATATTCTCCCTTTCTATATAATGTTAATGGGCAACAATGCCTATCACCATACTTACGTGTTGCTTTATACAATGACGAACCCATGCTTCTAGGAACTATGGGTCGAGGAGAACCCGCTTATGGAGAAAAGCTCATAGCTTGACCCATCATCTCTGCCCCCCACCCTGCCACCACTGCCTCTGACCTCCACCTCTTAATTGAGGACCACCCTTTCCATTTCAATGTCGCTCAGGCTCTTGAGAACCTCCACGACCCTGGCACCCTGCCAATGTCTACCACCTCCGCACCAGCTCTCTCCAATTAAAGGTTTTAGAGGGCAAGCGCGTCTCCATCCAAGGGTCCCTAAGTGTCCTTCAAGGACAGCTCACTGATTGACTCCATGAGATCCAGTCCCACATCAAAGAAACCGCTGCCATCTGTAGCTACCTTTGAGGCAAATAACACCTCCGTCTGAAGTCCGTCACCAACTCGACAACCTGATGACCGATGGGGGCCTCACTCGTAACACTGGACCATTTTACTCATTAGCGGGAAGCTATGACAGAATCGAGGAGTCAAAGGAACCATCTGTTCCCCCTTCCCCTCCGCTACCCACTCGTCCCCCTCTCTCTTTTAACCCCACCCCTTGAATACCTCCCTCGTGTTGTCGACCAGTCCCAGAACAATGCTCCCATGGGGTCACCCTCCCACTTCCCTCTGATGACGCTAGCACCCCCAACACCCCTCTCACCGCTGCACGTATGACCAAAGTGCAGCGTATCAACTCCAAAAGTGACAACACGTTTGCAAACACTGTAACACCAGAGGACACTGGAACAAGGACTGCAACAGACCTCACACCAACTGTAGTGGACAAGTGGATTGTATCCTCAGGAGGACTCACCAAAGTTATAGAGGTTTCTGTCCCAGGACAACGGGAGTCCAGAGCACATGGCCAGAAGTCAAAGGTGATGAACTCTGTGAGTTGGGTCCTGAGACCAATTAGTTCAGAGAACTAAGCATGAGGGGGGCATGATGTTGTGATCTACCCTTCTTTCGGTTTGTCCCTGAAACACTTCTTATTGTTCTCTACTTTTACCCTCGTCCCCTTGGTTACCGTTTCATCCCTTGATATTGATGGCCCCTTATTGTTTCACTCATTGTGTTTTATCTATTGTTTGAGTCCCTTTTGCTACTGGTTAGTAATTATCTATTGTTCTGCATATGGTACTGTACAGCCCTGCTAGATACAGTATTTAAGTGCCTGTAGAAGCTGGGGAATGCCCCAAGCTTAGCTTTGTCTCATCTCCTGTTGCATCCCTTGCCCTGCACGCCCTCCCAAATCACAAACTTGCTTGTGCTGGCCTATACCTTGCTTGACCTAAGCACACCTCAGGGAACCCTTGTGTTTCTCTTCCTCCTCTGCTTCTCTCTCATCATCCTCCTCTTCTGTGAAACCAGAAGATTGACTCTGTCTGTGGACTGAGTCATTGTCTGACTCAGCCTTGAGACGCTAAACCCTTGATCCGGTCTCCTTGAGCCAGCCCCACTGAAACCCTTGAACCAAGTCACAGGGACTTGGCCCCCACTGAACCTTGAGCTAACGCTCTTATGGCCATGATGCTGTAACAGAGACAATGCAAAGGAGAGGCTGGAGGGGGGATAGGGAGAGTGCTGGTGGGTGGTTGCTTGGGTGCTGATGGCACTGCTGAACGCGATTGTGGGTGGGATGATTGGAGAGATTGGATGGCAGATGCAAGGTAGAGGAGCAAGGGGGTGTGGATGTAGAAAGGGAGAGGGAAGACAGCAGCAGGCTGGGAAATGGATGCATAGGCAGTGTGCAGATCTCTGACTAACAAAATGAGAGACTAGTAAAAGGGGAGAAAAAGCATACAGAAACATACAGTAGCAACACTGTCCGATGGCAATGAAGATGGTGGCATGGTACAGGGCTCTTTGGTGGTGCATCAGGACTCATCAGTGCATGGTGAAGGCAGGGGCATTGAGGGCAAGGGTGTGCGGCAGTTGATTGATGTGAGGTGGCATGCTGGTGGTGGTGATGATGATGCAAGGACAAAGAGGAGATGGCATGAAAGGAATACACACATATGTACTCTTGTAAGTGATTCATGGCCAGCCATATAGCTGTGTGGGTGAGTTGACAAAACTCACCCATAAAGTGACCACAAGCAGAACGCACTGAACAATGGACTTGACAATGTTCATATATGGCATGTTTGACCTCAGGAGCAAGAGAATGGGCAAGGTGAAGGTGAGGTGGGTGTGAGAAGCCGATGTACAGTGTCCAAGTGATGTGTGGCAGCCAGGAAGCAACTCAAAAAAAACAAGTGTACACATATGCGCCACTGAATCACTCAGTGTTTGCATTCACATTTGTTTGCTGCAAATCACTTACAAGAGTACATATGTGCATATTCCTTTTGTGCCATCTCCTCTTTGTCCTCACATTATCATTGTTGCTGCCAGCACGCCACCTCACCCCCATCAACTGCTGCAAGCCCTTGCCCTCAACGCCCTCACCTTCACCATGCACTAACAAGTCCTGATGCACTGCTGAAGAGCCCCATACCATGCTGCCATCTTCATTGCCATTGGACAGTGTTGCTACTGTATGTTTCAGTATGCTTTTTCTCCCCTTTTACTAGTCTCTCATTCTGTTAGTCAGAGATCTGCACGCTGTCAAGACTCACTGTTGAACTATCCAGTTCAAGAGCGAGGGATAAGCTCGATGACGAGTCGATAGACGTCCAAGAGTGCGTGGGCAAGAAGTAGAATCCAGAGTAGTAACAGATACCAGAGAGGTATTGTTACTGTGAGAGTCGAGCAATCACGCAGGGAAGGGGCCAGAGTAGTCACAAGGGGACGGTCCTTAAAGGAGTATCCCAGGGTTGGAGAGTGCCGTAAACAAATGGACAGTCTGAGGACTGTCCGCTACTTTATTGAGCGCTTATATACTACAAGAGAACTGCTAAATAGGGAACAAGTCATAACCTTGTTATCAAGCACAATAGAGTGATGAGTAAGAAGTCGGAGGACGCTTACTGAGCATGCTCGGTCATGCTCAGTAAGCTGCTGAGTAAGAAGACTCTTCTTGATGAGTAAGAGTATCCACTGTCCACGTGTTTACTACTTTTAGTGCACGTGTAAGCACCTGATTCATTTCTTGTTAGTTAGTTTAGGGCCGGTCATTTGAGGACTTGTAGTTTGGTTAGGGAATAGTGTCATCTTATAAGGCCCTTATATAGTTCTATTAGGGTCCTTAGAGTCGACCCTAATACTTCTATTAAGGTCCTTAGTATTGCCTTATAGTCGTTCTATAGTTATTAGAGTTGGTCTAATAACACGTTGTAGGGCCTTTGATACTAGGTTAGTGCCTATTGTAGAGCTCCTAGGGTCGTTCCAAAGGGTCCTTAGGAAGGCCCTAATACTGTCTTTTGTTGCTAGAAGGGTTGCCTTTAAGTGGGGCTTGCTGTATGTCGATTGTGCCGAGAATCGCTCGCGCAACAATGCGCGCGCGATATTGTGGACACCTCTACTCACCCCTTTTGCTCGTGTGAACAGGGTGACACCATAGAGACCAGGTTTCCTCCTATAAGGAAGGGTCCTTCAAGGGCCCTCTCCGGAGAATGGTTCATGACACACGCCACCTATGCATCCATTTCCCAGCCTGCCACCATCTTCCCATTCCTTTCTACATCCACACCCCCTGGCTCCTCTACCTCACATCTGCCATCCAATCTCTCTAATTGTCCCACCCACAATCATGTTCAGCAGCACCATCAGCACCCAAGCAACCACCCACCAGCACTCTCCCTATCCCCCCTCCAGCCTCTCCTTTGCATTGTCTCCCCCTCATGTCACGACTTGACCACACCCCTCATCACCACACCTGGCCTCAGCCTGTCAAGACTCACTGTCAAACAATTGTTGAAAATGCACAGTGCATGTGATTAGATAGCAGCAGATGATAAGATCACAGGCAGATCTATCAGACAATAGTTCAGTTTAGTTGATACAAAACTGATATAAATAATGTACCTATCAGACAATAGCTACAATGCATTATCAGTACAGAGCGATAAGATATCATAGACTAAGTACTCACTTCAGTTTAGTTGATACAAAACTGAAGTGATCTATGTGCTTTGTGGCATTCTTAAGGACCTCAGACCGCCACTAAGTGCAGTGCAGCTAACTACCATTATGGATCACTAAGTGTGTCTGAGGATCAGTGGTACCTAGCTACCAATTGTCCAAAATCATCTAATCAATGTCTCTAATGTGTACTGCAGCGTATGAGCTGAAGCCGGTAATGCCTGGTCCGGGTGATCCAACGCATCAATGCATCAGAGTTGTGATTGCATCACAATGCACCTGGGGCTCAGGCCAGTGCTCATCTCAACGAACAATCCAGTTCAAGAGTGAGGGGTTAGTTCAAAGACAAGTTGATAGACATCCAAGATGGCATGGGTGAGAAGTAGAGTCCAGAGCAGTAACAAATACCAGAGAGGTATGGTTACTGGTAAGGTTGAGCAGGTACACAGAGAAGAAGCCAGAATAGTCACAAGGGGACGGTCCTTAAAGGAGTATCCCATGGATGGAGAGTGCCATAAACAAATGGACAGTCTGAGGACTGTCCGTTACTTTATTGAGCACTTATATACTACAAGAGAACTGCTAAATAGGGAACAAGTCATAACCTTGTTATCAAGCACAATAGAGTGATGAGTAAGAGGTCAGAGTGCACTTACTGAGCATGCTCAGTCATGCTCAGTAATCTGCTGAGTAAGAAGGCTTCTCTTGATGAGTAAGAGCCTTTATTGTTCACATGTTTACTGTCCTAGTACATGTGTGAAGCACCTGATTCATTTGCTGTTAGTTAGTTTAGGGCTGGTTGTTTGAGGACTTGTAGTTTGGTTCAGGGAATTTGGTTGCCTATAAGACCCCTTATATACTTCTATTAGGGTCCTTAGAGTCGACCCTAATACTTCTATTAAGGTCCTTAGTATTGCTGTACAGTTTGTTCTATAGTTATTAGAGTCAGTCTAATAATGCATTGTAGGGTCTTTAGTATTGTGCTAGTGCCTATCATAGGGCACTTCTAGTTGTCCTAAAGGGTCCTTAGGGAGGCTCTAATACTGTCCTTTACTGCTAAAAGGGTTGCCATTAAGTGGGGCTTGCTGTATGTCGATTGTGCTAAGAATCGCTCGCATGACAATGCGCACATGATATTGTGGACACCTCTACTCACCCCTTTGTCCATGTGAACAGGATGATACCATAGAGGCTGGGTTTCCTCTCATAAGGAAGGGTCCTTCAAGGGCCCTCTCCAGGAAATGGTTCATGACACAGCCATCCTTCACAAATTGCCACATGCCACTACCACAGCTGCTGGAGACCACAACTTGATACCTCACATTGTCCAGCTTTGGTCCCCTTCTTACATCTAGATTTCCTTTCATATGTCTGTCTTTTGTGTTTTTCCTGTCCCTTAGCCTTAGTTCCCACCTGTATATGCTACCATCTTGATTAAAGTTGCCCTGTTGTCCTCTTATCATCTGTGTGAACCTGAGTGCAGTTGAATGAACAAACACATTCTTGTGTTCCTGCTAGGTGCTCCTCCCAGTCAAAAACACTATGGGGCTGCCTCAAGACAGCCCATGGGTACAACATGAGGGCAAAATAATAGATATTGACCATGAGTTTGAGTTGTAATTCATCTAATACACATGTGGAGGTGGCTTGAGTCCAGCTCCACCAATTCTCACTCAAATCTCATGAAAACAATGGGGCTGCCTAGCCCTTATTCAGGCAATTCAGGGACAATAGGTTTCATATGAATTGAAGGTGTTTTGAGTTAGATATTTATCCCACATGTTTGAGGGGGTTTTCTGCGCCAATTTGGGTGGAATTCAAGCTCCACCAAGTGCACTGAAAACAGCAATAAATAAGATCAATGGTCACATCTATGAACGTGTCCTACCAATGCAGATATGCTTGAGTCAAGCAAGCAATACTTGTGGAGGGGAAGGAGTGTTAGATCCTTCTGGAGTTTGGCAACAAGATGAGAGGGGCTCTGCAGACAGGGTAGGAGTCAACTGTTTGGGATTGGCAAACTAAGTCAAGCTTAAGGCTCAACTGCTACAAACTGGGGGCTTTATATAGCCCTCAGGGATAAGGTTTGTGCTACTGCAGTACTGGTTGGTGCTATAGAAACAAAAGGTGGCTCATAGAAGCAATAGTTGCTTCTGTGTAAATGATCTCAGTGCTGGAAGCATTAAGGCCCCATTTACCAACCGAGAACTCTTGAATCTTGAACTTGAACTCGGATTTCAGTATTTTCTGGGGGTGACAGGAGTCACAGGCATGATGAACAATAACTTGATTAACTAATACAAGTTTCTTTAATTATAATTTTTTAATTATAATTATGAGCTCTTTCCCACCAGATTTGCAAATTCGCTTGTTGTGATTGCATATTTGCGTGTGTGAAGTTAGATGTCCGCATACTCAGAGTTAACTCGGGAGTTGGTACTTGGCTTTGTTTGGGACTTTCCCTCCATCGTCTTTTTCCATGTATGAATGGTGTGTGTTTTTCTCTCACCTTCTTCTTTTTTTTAATCCCCTCCTCCCTCCATACCTCCTTTGTTCAGTACCCCCATCATACATGCAGACCGGCTCAGCCTCTGATTCTTCTGTGGGAGAAAGTCAAGCAGATGGTAACACCACATGGACAACTAAGGATGAAGTGGCCTTTTTAGATTTTCTTTTGAAGCATGGGGACGAAATGACCTCCAACTCTATGTTCAAGGACCACATCTTCAATGACGCAGCCTCTCAGATCAACCCCCTTCATGAGAATGGTGGCATCAAGACTGGGAGCACATGCAAAACAAAATGGAACAGGGTGCTGTATTGTCCTCTGCATCCCTTCCCTCAATGCTGACACTGTCCAACAGTTGAAGACTGAATACAGTATCATCTTGTTCCTCAAGCTACAGTCTGGGTTTCCCTGGGATGACGAGAAAGGAGTGGATGTAGGGTTAGAAATGGAGGGGCAGTGGGCCAATTTAGTCAAGGTGTGTGTATAACTCCTGCTTCTTTAACAACATCTGACCTTAGCAGAAAAAACCAAGCACCAAGAAATACCGCAACAAGGGCTGGTCACATTGCGAGGCTATGGTGTTACACCATTTTCCTTTTACGTTTACTTCTCACCTTTGCTATGGACTGCTTGCTTTTGTATGTCCCTTTACTTACTGGTCTCATGATCTCTTTCATCTTGTGATCCCTTCTGCATTATCATGTGATCCATACATGTCCAGGAAACACTGGATTGCTGTTACTTTCCCTTTGTTTGGTTCTCTTTCCATTTATATTCACTTCTTAGTTTTGACTGTGCAATGCTGCACATTTACTGTGCAGCACAGTTACTTGGTTATGACTCATTTATGGCCTCATTTCTTTGACTCCTACTTATAATGACTCCTACTATACTAGTAGCACAGTCAAAGCACAGCTATTGCTGCACTTCTCCTGTATATATAAGCTCAGTACTTTGTGACCAAAGCCCTAAGCTTGGTCTCTTGTAGAATCCAACCTACTCTTGTCCAACATATTCACCTGCAACCCACTTCACTCCTAATCCACAAACAACATCCACATCTCCATCCCACCAACTCTTCACACACACCAACTACCATCTACTCTACCTATCCCTTCCTTCCCTAAGAGTCTCTCTTCACTCCACTGAGAAGAGCTCTCCTCCTTTAAGACCTACCATTACAAACTTACCCTAGCTTCTCTACAGACTGAGTTGTACTAGGAAGGGTCTATTGGCCATAACCTGTTTAGCATAAAACACTTTGACCACTGCAGGAATCCGTGCTCTTTATACATGGGAACCGGCCCGTTTCTTGAACACATCTCTACTATCGACTCATCTTCACACTTGAGAACTGACACGGCTCGTTACCGTGACATATGGAGTCTCTTGTTGGATCGAAATCCAAAGGCAAAAGTGCCTATCAGGGTACACAGGAAACACTTCGTGCAGATTCAGATCCTCCATCACAGTCACCTTCTCGTCTGTCCCCCAACTCATTCAGATCTCAATTTGATGGTGGTGCATTTCTCATCAACTTCACTGTCAAATGCCTCTCCTCTCACCCTGCTTCTCAGTTTGGAAGCATAGATCCGATCATGTCTCCGTAAGTGAAACATCAAGCAAAAGACAAAGGACCGACACTGTGGCATCCGCTGTCATTGGTATGTCAGCGGTCATGAACAGGGTCATTGAGTCCTTGAACTTGACTGTGCAAGCTCTCAACAAGCCCGAGCCCAAGCCCGCCCTTAAAGCCACACCCTCACTTGATGAACAACTTGGGAATGCATCTACGGGTGCTGTTGTACCTGTGCTTATGATGGTTCTTGAGCATGCACATCAATTGCTGGCAGTCAAAACCCTTGCCACTGATATCAAGGATGGTCACTGGCTGCCAACAGGTGACATTGTCCCAGCACTCAGCCTCCTCTCCAATGGCAATATTGCAGATGTTGATGGTTACCTCACACTTGGATTAAATAAAGATCCAGAATTGCGCGATCTTGCACATCAATACATATATAATATGTTAGCACAAACCAAATTGTAATTGTAATTTCAAATGTCATGTTGTCATGTGTTATGTGTATGTAAAATAAATTTGTCATTGATAGTACATGCGGTCACAGGGTGGACTGAGTCCATCTATGACTTGTGGTCCTCTTGCATATGTCGACTCTTGTCTTGCTTTGCTGTGAAGCATATATACAACTCCTCCAAGCCATCTGTTCTTGTCGTATTCCATATCACACATCAGCATTAACTGGGGCTACATGGGTTCATGAACTACTCACTGGCCATTCAGAGCGCATTCAGAGTGAGCTTGGAGTACATAAACATGTCTTTGACACCCTCCAGCAGACCATCCGAAACCTTGGTGTTGCCTCATCACGACATGTCCTAATTGAAGAACAAATTGCCATCTTCCTCTATACTGCTGTTACAGGGCTGTCATCAACTCATGTCGGAGAGCATTTCCAGTGGTCACCCTGCACCACTTCAAAGTACATATCACTTGGGTTTCTTCACACTTGTTCTGACAGGCAGTTAGGTATTTTAAACAAATTCTTGGAGTTCTCTCAAGCCCCCCCTTCTATACCACATTTGTGCAGCTCCCTGACACCAATTTGCCCCCTCACCCCTTTATCCAAAGTAACTCCAAGCTCTATCCATATCTCAAGGATACCCTAGGTGCTGTCAATGGCACACATATCAAGTGTTCTGCCACTGCTGACAAGCATGACATGGTGAGGAACCACAAAGGAGTAATCACACAGAACTGCCTTGTGGCATGTTCTTTCAACCTCTGCTTCACCTATCTCCTGACCAGTTGGGAGGGTTCCACTGCTGATGCAACACTCTTCCTTGATGCACGACTTTCTGATTTTTTTATCCCAAGCAGAAAGTATTATCTTGGTGATGGAGGCTTTGCCTCATCAGATGTACTTCTCACCCCTTATTGAGGCATGTGGTACCATCTTGCCAAATGGGGTCATGCAAACACAAGGTAATGTTTCTCGTCTCCTGAGTTTTCTCACTGACATTTGTCCCAGGCCACGTATGTGTGAGGAGTTGTTCAATCTGCGTCATGCTCAAGCTCGCAATTGTTGAGATCTGCACTGCCCAGAGTCTCAGGTGTGTTGTGATATCATCACAACTCGGATGCGTTGATGCGTCAGATCACCTGAACCGGGCATCACCAGCTCAGCTCATATGCTGCAGCATGCGTTAGTTACACTGATAGAGTGAGTTAGGACAATCGGTAGCTACTTACAACTGATCCTCGGACTTACTTAGTGATCCATGATGGTAGTTAACTGTACTGCATCCAGTGGCGGTCTCAGGTACTTAAGAATGCCACAAAGTATGTAGATCACTTCAGTTTTGTGTCAACCAAACTGAAGTGAGTATTTACACTATGATATCTTATCTCACAGTACTGATGACGCGTTGTAGCTATTGTCTGATAGGTACATTATTTATATTAGTTTTGTGTCAACCAAACTGAACTATTGTCTGATAGATCTGCTTGCGATCTTATCATCTGCTGCTATCTAATCACACACACTGTGTCTATTTTCAACAGGTTATGGGCCCTGCCCATATCTAAAATCCACAGAGATCACCACACACCTTTATTCCTATAACACCTCCCTTCCTCACAAACCTCTGTTATCAGATGACATCTTACTCCCTTGGTCCCTGGAGCCAAAGGATTGACGTGCATGCAGTTACATCACGCGTCAAAGATACTGATTTGATCTCTAATTGATCCGGCTACAATTGCTCTGCTGGTCCGGATTGGCAATTCACCTTATTACATCATATGACAGCCATATTCACTATCCCCTCGGGAATGCCCCTGGAGATCTTAGATTCATCAAATTGGACTACTTGGTCATTTCGCTTCGAGGCCATTACCCAAATGAATGGTTTCCGGTGTCATCTTATCGATACAAAGCCCTCTGGAGATAGCACTTGGGACGTTGAAGAAGACATACTGTTAGGCGTCTTCCAGCTCCATCTACAGAAAGATATATACACAGAGATAAGCGATAATACCAAGTTCGACACCTGTAAACTCAAGTGGGAACAACTTAAGATTACTTGCATTGGCATTGGATCTATATCCCTACATAACTCTTGGACCGCCCTCATGCGTTTTGATCTAGATGACACCAGCCCAATGTTCCCACAACTACAGAAATTGAATGATACTAGGATCAATCTTCAGAACAATGACATGCCTGTCACCAATCTCCAATTCAGTCTCACTCTAATTCAGGCACTACCCAGCTCCTACTCTGGTCTTATGCAAGCTATCCTCGGCTCTAATCTTCCAAACAAGCTTTCCCCAAAAGCCATTCAGGAACACATTCTCAATGAAGAGAGTCATCAGGCCGGCTCCTCCACTTCCCTTAACAAAGTTGTTCCAGTCAAGAAACAGGACGATAAGAAGAAAATAAAATGTTATTATTGCAAGAAAGCTGGTCACAAGAGTCCTGAGTGCCAGAAGAAGAAAAAAAATGAGGAGGAGAAGGTGAAGAAAGGGAGGGAGTCTGGCGCGGACACTAACAGAAAGGTCAACGTGCACATAGTAGAGACTACTGCTACTATTATGGAGATCTCGGATGATGAAAATGACATTTGCATTTCCCTTTACTCAGCGACTAGATCACGCTGATTGATTGACTCAGGAGCTACCCATCACATCAGTCCATTCTGGACCAACTTCATCACCTACACTCCGGCCACTAGATCAGTTAACCTCGGAGGTCACGCTATCATCAAGCAGATTGGGACCAGATCTGTATCTGTCCTGCTGTCTGGAAGCATTGGGAAGTTTCCATTAACCCTCACAGATGTCATACATGTTCCGGAAGCTGATGCGCATTACTTCTCAGTCAGCGTGTTGCTCCGGAGGGGGGGACATATCACTTTTACTCAGAACGGATGCCAAATCTACTACAAACATTGGAAAGTCGCGCAAGGATACCTGGAGAATAACCTATTCTATATTGACTTCTCATCTCCAGCCCTACATGCACAAGCAGGGGTGCTACTGCTTAACATCTGGCATCAGCGCATGGGACATATGTCCTCATGCACGCTAATCAAATATGCTCATTCCGTCAAGGGAATCTCGCTTAGTTCAGCGGATCATGATCAGTCACCTTGCCCAGGGTGTGAACTCAGCAAAAAGATGTGACTTCCTTTCCTGGCTTTGCCTAAGCGATCGGATCAGTGTCTACAGATCGTGCATACTGACTTAGCTGGTCCGATGCAGACCTGGTCTATCTGAGGTGCAACTTATTGGGCCATGTTTATCAATGACTACTCCCATTATGGGGTAGTGTACTTCCTCAAAACTAAAGATCAGTGTGCTGATGTGTTTAAAAAATATCTCGCATGGTCAGAAAACCAGACCAACGATAAGATCAATGCACTACACTCAGATTGCGGAGGGGAGTACTTGTCCAGTGCCCTCAGATCGGTCTTAGATCAAAAGGGAATTGAGCATAGATTGACAATGCCAGGGTCACCACAGCAGAATGGCATAGCGGAGAGATGGAACCGAACCCTCGAAGACAAGATGCGTGCTATGCTACATGCCGCCAGTCTTACTCTGGGGTTCTGGGAGCTTGCTACTGACGCAGCAGTCCATATCTACAATCACACTCCTACATGCGTTCTCCATTGGAACACACCTCACTCAGTCTGGATGGACAGACAAGTTCCAGATGTTTCCTATTTTCGCGTCTTTGGATGTAAGGCATATGTACACACACCTGCTAACAAACGGAAGAAGCTCAATCCGAGATCGATTGAGATGATTTTCGTTGGGTACGAGTCTGGATCTAAGGGTTACCGACTCTGGAATCAATCCACCCAAAAGCTGTTCTTATCGTGTGATGTCACTTTCGATGAGCGCATACTGCCTGCTAGGGGAGAACTTACTGACATTCCTCCTCCTGCACAACCCTTGGTCTTCACAGGACCGGTTTCTTTCACTGCCCCACTTCCACACAAACCGGATGGCTGCGGACTTAGTCCTGTGCCTCTGGAAACCCCACTAGATCCCAATACACCTAATTCACTTTACCTTACCCCTCCCACTCAGCCTGTTCTGCATACTCCGCCACACTGCGTTCAGCCTGTGCGCCAAGTCCGCTTGTGCCAGCCTCACTCAGCATTGCCGGGACCATCCTTTGGTCCACCATGTCTGCCCTCACCTAGATGTCTTCACCCTAATCCGTGTCCTAATCCTAGATTTCTCACTTCTAACACAAATGCAGGGGGGCACCTATCGCATATGGCACTATTAGCGACAGCAGAGGTGATCACTCCAGCTATGTTTCGGGAAGCGATGTCCTTGGACTCCGCCGATCAATAGAGAGCCGCATGTCAATATGAAATTGATGCACTCGCTAAGAATGGTACCTGGGAGCTTGTAGATCTGCTGCCGGGCCGTAAGGCCATGCGATCTCGATGGGTGTTTGCACGCAAATCTGATGGTAGATTTCACACATGTTTAGTCGCAAAGGGGTTCACCCAAGTGGAGGGGATTGATTATGATGAAACTTTCTCACCAGTTGCCAGATTTGAGTCTTTGAGACTGCTCCTAGCGTTGGCCGTGCTAGAGGATTGGGAGATACATCAAATGGATGTCAAGTTGGCGTTCCTTAATGGCACACTGGAGGAAGAGATCTACATGGAGCAACCACAAGGTTTCATCACTCCGGACCAAAAAGACAAAGTCTGTTGGTTGAAGAAGGCTCTCTACGGCCTCAAACAAGCCTTGTGCACATGGAACTTGCAGTTTCATGGAGTTCTCACTGGACTCGGCTTCATGCGCATGCACTCAGATGCTGGGGTTTATCATCACCAAGACGCGGGGGGAACCACAATGATTATCCTCTATGTCGATGATGTCACCATCTTAGGCGATTCACTCCCACTGATTGCAGACATTAAGAATTCATTGTCCACGCGCTATGAAATGACTGATCTAGGCAAGATCAACTCCTATCTTGGGATTCAGGTTATGTGTGATCGCTTGGCTAAGCGTCTAGACATTGATCAATCTAGGTACATCTCGGAGATCGTCAATCGCTTTGGGATGGTGGATTCCAATCCAGTCTGCACTCCACTGCCCTCTGGGGCAGATGTCCACTTGGTCAAGCACTCCGGGGAGGTGACTCCTGATGAAATAAAGTACTTTCAACACATCATTGGCAACCCTCTCTATGTGCACATCGGGACATGACCAGATATATCATTTGCAGTCTCTTGACTCACCCAATACTCATCCAATCCCTCATCGCATCATCTACACCTTGCCAGATACGTACTATCTTATCTTAACAGCACTTCAGATCTAAAGCTGCGTTATGATGGCACGCGCAATACCAGATTACACAGGTACTCCGACTCTAGCCTCGGAGACAATGCAGATGACTACTGTTCCACCTCGGGCTATGTCTTCCTACTTTCCAGCACTGCAATCTCCTGGACCTTGCACAAACAGAAGACTGTTGCCCAAAGTACCACTCAAGCCGAATATATGGCCTTAGCCAATGCAGCTAATCAAGCCGCATGGTATCGGAGCTTCTTCTCTGAGATTGGCTATCAGATCTCCGATCCGATTCCACTTCATGGTGATAACAAAGGTGCTGTCGACCTCACACTCAACCCAGTCACCGGAAGATGGTCAAAACATATCCCTATCAAGCATCATGCCATCCACCAATACATTGAGGACAGACTGATCACACTTATCCATACTCCCACATGAGAGATGCTTGCATATGGTCTCACCAAGCCACATACTCATGTGCTGCTCCAGACCTTCATTGATGGGTTGGGTCTTAATTGATCTAATCCACCGACTGTCTTAATCATGGGGGGATGTTGAGATCTGCACTGCCCAGAGTCTCAGGTGTGTTGTGATATGATCACAACTCAGATGCGTTGATGCGTCGGATCACCTGGACCGGGCATCACCGGCTCAGCTCATACGCTGCAGCACGCGTTAGTTACACTGATAGAGTGATTTAGGACAATCGGTAGCTACTTACAACTGATCCTCGGACTTACTTAGTGATCCGTGATGGTAGTTAACTGTACTGCATCCAGTGGCAGTCTCAGGTACTTAAGAACGCCACAAAGTACAGTAGATCACTTCAGTTTTGTGTCAACCAAACTAAAGTGAGTATTTACACTATGATATCTTATCTCACAGTACTGACGACGCATTGTAGCTATTGTCTGATAGGTACATTATTTATATTAGTTTTGTGTCAACCAAACTGAACTATTGTCTGATAGATCTGCCTGTGATCTTATCATCTGCTGCTATCTAATCACACACACTGCATCTATTTTCAACAGCAATGTCATAGAACGCATCTTTGGAATCCTCAAGTGACGGTTCCAATTATTTGATCGTCCCCTTAACTATAACATGTCAATTCAGGCGCGCATCCCAGCTGCGCTTGCAGCACTGCACAATTTTATTCGTGAGTATGATCCTAGGGAGATTTCTGCCTTCGATGATGTGGCTGAGCTCCACATGGGCTCTCAAGATGAGGAGGAGGCTGGTGAACTTGCTGAAGGCCCAGTGACACAGCATGAGAGGGAGCAAGCGAATCGCAGGTGAGACAGAATTGCTGGTGACATGTGGGAGCAATATGTGAGAATGAGAATTCAAAGGGTGCATGTTGACTAGCATAGAATTTCATGTATGTACAAACTATGCCCTCCACATTGCCATCTGGCTGACATGATGTAGAAATATTTTTTTTACAAATCATGTGTTACCTCATGCGAATATGCACACATGTGAATATGCAATCACAACAAGCAAATTTGCAAATCTGGTGGGAAAGAGCTCATAATTATAATTAAAAAATTATAATTAAAGAAACTCATATTAGTTAATCAAGTTATCATTCATCACACCTGTGACTCCTGTCACCCCCAGAAAATACTGAAATCTGAGTTCAAGTTCAAGATTCAAGAATTCTCGGTTGGTAAATGGGGCCTAAGTGAACTGCCATACCTCTCCCCCACTATGACACCATGTGACCTTCAGGAAACTGGCCCAGCCCAGTTCATGAATTTCATAGACTGGTCTGTTGCAGTTGCCCCATGGTCACTGGACCAGTTCAGATCAGTTTATAACCAGTCCAGACCATGCATTTATAATAATGTAACATTATATTATTGCAGTGTGTGCTACATACTACAGATATGAACATGTAGTTTATTATCTATGTGCTCTGCAGTTGTGACTATGACATTCCTTCCATTGCTGTATCTCCTGTACAGATACGGGATCCATGTCCAAGGATGATCGAGTGTGTGACACGTCCTTGTCCAAGTCTGAGCCTTGCAGCATGTCGAAGGTGTTGATCGCAGGTGTGGTGTGTCGAAGCAGGGAGGGGATGAGGCGTGCTCACAGCATGTCAAATGTGTTGTCGTGCCTCATGGTGTTGCCAAGCATCAGCCATGTTACTGCTGTTGCTGCTGCTGTCTATGCAGAGGCAATGGTGGCAAGAGTGAGGGCGGTGGTGAGAGAGGGTGGTGTGTTAAGGCTCCAAAGTGCCTTAAATAAGATCAATGGTCGCATCTATAAACGCATCCTACCAATGCAGATATGCTTGAGTCAAGCAAGCAATACTCGTGGAGGGGAAGGAGTGTTAGATCCTTCTAGAGTATGACAACAAGATGAGAGGGGCTCTGCAGATGGGGTAGGAGTCAACTGTTTGGGATTGGCAAACTAAGTCGAGCTTAAGGCTCAACTGTTTCTACTGGGGGCTTTATATAGCCCTACAGGGATAAGGTTCATGCTACTGTAGTACTGGTTGGTGCTATAGAAGCAAAACACGGCTCATAGAAGCGAGGTTGCGTCTACGTAAACGATCTCGGTGCTGGAAGCATTAAGTGCTTCCCCAATCAAGGAATCGACGTACGTGGCAGTACAGGAACATCTGGGACAGAAGCAATGCTACTCATTGCTTCTTCAGTACATCTTCTGAAAGATACGATCAACGCGTTCCGAATGTGATGTCAACGAACATAAATGATCAAGATCTGACACACGCATAATGGAAACAGTGCAGTCCATAGTTCAGGTGTTCCGGCATCTTCCGGACCCCAAACCACTCGGTAACATGGTGGCGCTGGAGGGTGAGGGTTGTGGGAGATGGAGGTGGCAGAGAAGAGGGTGAGGGTGGTGGCAAGATGGCGGGGTCATCTCTACAGCAGGTGGTGGTGGGACATGTTGATGATACCACACGAGTGGGTGACAAGACAAGAGGTGGTGGATGGCATGGTTCGCCTTGGAACACTTGCCGTAGTTGTTGAGCTAGAGTGTGTGTGATCAGTGTCCAAAAACAAGATGTGAATGGGTCTCTGGTAATCATCTTGCGGCCACGGTGACGAGGTCTTCACCACTGCAGGTGGTGGCAGCACACGTGGATGAGGGCATACATGTGGGCAGGGATGCGATGGAAGGGGAGGTGTTGTGCAGCGTGGTGCTTGCATTGGTGGCTTCTCCTGTGACAAGGTGTGGTGGCAGGGTCAGATGTTCTTTCTGCAAGGCGGCGTTGTGACATCTGCTCTTCTGAGGTGGTGGTGTGCTCTTCATTTTCTGGTTATTTGTGCATTCTTTCTCGGTGGTGCAAGGCAGCATAATGGCTAGCGATGGAAGTGAGAGGGCAGCATGGTCAGGAAGTAGAGAGGTGGCTGGGACTAGACCCAGAATGGCAGTGGACAAGGCTGAGAGCATGGTGGTGATGGCCGATTGAGCTGGGCTTGAGGCGGCAGGCGGTGCTAAGATGTTGGTGGGCGAGGCTGAGGCTATGGGTGTGGCAGTGCATGAGACGAGGACTGGGGCAGCGATGGGAGACATAGAGGCAGTTGGCAATGCTGAGGCTGAGACTGGGAGCGCGGAGGCTGTGGCTGACGCAGGCAGAGAGGAGACAAGTGAGGGCATGGCAGCAGACAAGACTGGGGTGGCAACAGGAGACATAGAGGCGGTGGCTGGCAATGCCAGTGATACGTATAGTTGAGGGTTGGATAGAGGTATAGGGGCCCGAGTGTGCGAGCCACAGGGCACACATGGGTAAGCAAATGGGAGACAACTGACATACTGAGTGGTGGTGTAAAAATTAAAACAAAGTAGCCACAGAAATGAAAATGAAATACTGCACATGCAAATTCATTCCAGCTGAGTCAGGAATGTGGCTTGCTATGGGTAATGAGGGTGGTGGCTTGTCCAGGGAGGTAGTCATGTTGGCCATGGAGAGAGGTTTAGTGGGAAGGAGAGGGAGGAGAGGATGAGAGAGAGTGTGTGAATGAAACAAATGCACAGCAGATACTGCTGACACGGCTACAGTTCAGTTGCCATCAGTCCAGTCTGGTTTGATCCACAGTCCATTTTCAGTCCAATGGCAATGGACCGGACTTTTAAACAGTAGGTCCTCACTATCGGCCCACATTTGTCACATGACCACATCTTTGTAAGCTACTATATATGGAAATGTCATAGTGGGGGAGAGGTGTCAGAGCTCATTAAGTGCTTCCCTAGTTGCAATCTCAGTGTCATAAGTACTTTCCCAATCAGGGAAGTGTTGAGACACATACTGCTGATCACTAAGGACTCAGGAGCAGGTGGGCAAGGGTTGGAACAGATGGTATGTGGCGTAGGCGGCGTTGAGCAAGAGGATGAGCCAAATGACTAGAAGGTACCGGATAGGGACTGGTATGTGTAGCAGGAGTCAGAGGCGAAGTCGGGAGGCCAGTGCAGCGAGAGGGCTTTAAACAAGGCGGTCATTGAAGAGTACCTTGGAGGTGAGGGGAATCTTTAAACTGAGCGGTCACGGGGGAGTACCCAGGAAGATGAGAGTATCACAAATGGACAGTCTGACGACTGCCATACTTCATTGGGGCTTATATACAGTGTACAGGGTCGATTACAAAGAACTGGAACTATTCTAGATCCCTTGGTACCATCCAATAGGACTACAGAGGCATAAACTCACTTGTGTCAAGTTTCAGGCTTACTGAGCACATTACTGATCATTGTGGAGCAATGACATCATTATGATGTCACTGTGGAGCACTTAGTGAGCCTATGAGGTCATTGTGGAGTTGCTCAGTAAGCTATGATGTCATTGGGGCCTTGATGACATCAGATGAGTTATGCAACAGTTTCTAAGAGTTTGTGCTGCTGTTTCAGGTTCTTGATGGCTGGGTGACCATGTGGCTGCCACGCGATGATTACCCGATTAGGAAATGGGTGCCTGGTCATGTTATAGTGCCTTTGCAATAGTGATATCTTGCACTGCAGGAGGGATAGCTCAAGAAACGGAAGGGGGTTGGTAATGCAAAGTGAGAGAGGTCTCTCTTGAGTGAAATAGGACAATATACGGCCAAGACCTGGCCTTGGTTCATAACAGGAAGTGACATACATGGTGGTACAGGAACATCTGGGACAAAAGCAATGCTACTCATTGCTTCTTCAGTACATCTTCAAAATGATACAATCAATGCATTCCAAACACAATATCAATGAACATAGATGGTCAAGATCTGATGCATGCATGATGCAAACAATGCAGTCCATAGTTCAGGCATTCTGGCATCTTCCAGACCCCAAACCACTTGGTAACATTGTGGGGAAACTTAGTGGCAAGGAAATTGGTGCAAGTGCCCTCATAGACAGTGGGGCAGAAGGAATGATAATCCACAAACATTTCATGAACCAACATAAACTCCACCTTTGTAGTTTGCAAAAGCCCCTACCAGCACAGAATGTGGACGGCACCACAAACACTAATGGCTTAATCAGATATAGCACCATCCAATGACTTTGGATCAAGGCAATGGGAGGCACACATGACGAACAAGCAGAGTTCCTTGTTACTAACATAGGAGACCATGATATTATCCTAGGTACTGACTGGCTAAGACATCACAACCTGGACATCAATTGGACCAATCACAGTATCACCTTGCGAAATTGCCTAGCAACATGTATAATAACACAACCTTTTATAACAGTCCCATCAACTCACAATACACATGAAGGAACAATCAGAGCCCTCACCTTCCCGGAAAATGAAGAACCATCTTTTAGGGATGTAGCAGCATTAATATTTCATGACACCATGGATAAGGAGGAACCCCTTGTCAACCAACAAATTCATACTGCCTTCCAGTGCTGTCCATTACACATCCAAGCAAAGAGTACAACATCCACTAAACTGGCAAAAGATAGCCAGCTGACACAGTCCCTTGTGGAACTAATCCCAACCGAATTTAAGACCTGGCAAAGCATGTTTGATGAACAAGCCTCCCAATGCCTCCCTGCTCATGCACCATGGGATCATGCCATTAACCTCAAACCAGGTGCCCTGCGTAAAGACTGTGGCATCTATAGGCTCACTCCAAAGGAGTTAATAGCACTAAAGGAATACCTAGACAAGCACCTCAAGAGAGGAACCATTTGCCCCTCTAAAGCACCAATAGCTAGCCCATTCTTCTTTGTAGAAAAGAAAGGTGGTGCTCTACACCCAGTACAAGATTATAGAGGCCTGAATGCCACCACTATCAAAGATGCCTACCCCTTACCATTGATCCCAGACCTAATTGATAAACTACAAGGTGCACAGTACTTCACAAAGTTCGATGTACAATGGGGATATAACAACATCCAACTCCGACAGGGTGATGAACACCTCGCAGCTTTTAAGACACCCTTAGGTCTCTTTGAACCGCTTATTATGACCTTCAGACTATGCAACGCACCGGCCACATTCCAAAGATTCATGAACAACATCTTAGCACCATTAATCACAACAGGGCATGTTGTGGTATATCTAGACAACATACTAATTCTGGCAAACACCATTCAGGATTTGGATCAATGGACACATAGAGTCCTCAAAATCCTACATGAACATGACTTATATCTCAAACCAGAGAAGTGCACCTTCTGTCAAACATCCATAAGCTATCTAGGCATACACATATCCCAAGGGTGCATATTGATGGACTTGGACAAGCTAGTAGGCATAACACAATGGCCGACTCCTACCAATGTCACCAAAGTTCAAGCCTTCTTAGGCTTTTGTAACTTCTACTGATGATTCATACACCAATACTCCCATTTAGCCCGACCATTGTTTAATCTGACCAAGAAGGATCACCCATTTCATTGGGGACCCAAAGAAGAAAAAACCTTCCACATCCTCATCAAGGCATTCACAAAAGCACCCGTCTTAGCACTCCCAGACCACTCCTGACCATTCCACTTGATCTGTGATGCAAGCAACTTTACAGTCAGCTCCATTTTAGAACAACCAGACAAATTAAACTGGTACCACCCAGTTGCATACTTCTCCAAATCATTGGACCCACCTCAAAGGAACTATATGATCTATGATAAAGAACTTCTAGCCATTGTTCCCTCCCTTTGGCACTTCCAACATTACTTAGAGGGAGCCAAACACCTGGTAGAGTTGTGGATGGACCACAACAATCTCACATATTTCATGACAAAACAGAAGCTCACCCAACGACAAGCTCAGTGGGCTTTACTACTCAGTGCATTCAATTTCCACATCATACACCACCCAGGAACCCAAAACAAAGCAGACAGTCTGTCCAGGCAGCCAGACTATAAAGAGGGGATGCATGAAAATGATGCAAAGGTCCTGCTGGACTAACATTTTTTTAAGATCAGAGCAACCCAATCATCCATGACAGAACCCATAGGAGACTTTGAACTGAGAAAACAGTTATGCTCTAACAAGGAGTATGACCCAGAGGTCAAAAGAGCTTTAGAAACCATCTTAAAGAATGGCCCCCATCACCTTACAAAAGGCTTACAAGACCGGAACCTGGATGATGGACTAATCCTCTTCAAAGGAAAGTCTATGTCCCAAAGTCGGAAACACTGAGGCATGCAGTCCTCGAAGTACACCATGATTTCTTAGCTGCCAGCCACCCAGGTCAATGGAAGACCTATGAACTGATAAGTCATAACTACTTGTGGCCAGGAATGCTAACATTTGTCAAAACCTATGTGGATGGTTGTGCGATATGTCAAAGCACAAAGAACCACCCAACAACCACTGTGCCTCTAGTCCCTATCACATCTGCAGGTAAGATATGGGATAGTATTACTATGGACTTCATCATTGACCTACCCCTCTCTCGAGGGTACAAAAGCCTACTAGTGCTTGTAGACTGCTTGAGCAAAGCCACCATCATTTCCCCATGTCATAAGACCATTACTGCAGAAGATACCACCTCCCTAATCATGAACAATGTGTGGAGACGAGTGGGACTACCAACCCAAATCATTTCTGACCAAGGTCCCCAATTTGCAGCCAAAGTTACCCAAGAATTATGGGGAAAGCTGAACATCAAGTCTTTCCTGAGCACAGCATACCACCCCCAATCAGATGGACAGACAGAAAGAGTCAATCAAGAATTAGAACAATACTTGAGGATTTTCTGTAACCATCAACAGGACAACTGGGCTGAACTAGTCCCCTTCATGGAGTTTGCTCATAATGCACACACCCATAGCGCTACCCACAAGGCCCCTTTAAAATATGGTATGGCTTCAACCCAACTTTTGCCCCCCCTCTTAGTTTCAATTCCAAGTTCCCATCCATCCTGGAACACGTACAACAATTGAACCAACTCAGAGAGGAAGTCGCAACTTCCCTCTGGTATGCCACAGCATTGATGGGACAACCCAGTTCCTATTTCTCCAAGTACCAGTTCAAGACAGGAGACTTAGTCTGGCTAGAGGCCACCAATCTGAAGACAATGCACCCAAAAGCTAAGATAGCCCCCTGATGGTATGGACCTTTAAGGTCGTCACCTCATACCCAGTCAACATATGCCTAGAGCTACCAAAGACATGGAAAATACACCCTGTCTTCCACAACTCCCTGATTAAGCCATATAAAGAGACCACTGCCCACAGCCCCAACTTCAAACAACCCCTACCTACTGTAATAGAAGGGGAGGAACAATATGAAGTGGATAAGGTCCTAGCCTCCAGACACTCCCCAAACTGTGGAGGTATTCAATACCTGGTTCAATGGAAAGGGTACCCCACAGCAGAGAACACTTGGGAACCCATGTTCAACCTAATCAAAGCCAAAGAGACTGTAAAGGTCATTCACCAGCAGTATCCAACAATGCCCAAGCCTAATAACATAGTTGCAGGAGCAACTAGGTCATAAAGAGGGGATAAATGTCATGAACCATTTCCCAGAGAGGGTCATTGAAGGACCCTTCCTTATTAGAGGAAAACCAGCCTCTATGATGCCACCCTGTCCACATGGACAAAAGGGGT
This sequence comes from Russula earlei, assembly GCA_025769875.1. NCBI lineage: Eukaryota > Fungi > Basidiomycota > Agaricomycetes > Russulales > Russulaceae > Russula > Russula earlei. Next base: position 31,224 of record JAGFNK010000311.1, read on the forward strand.
GAGTAGAGGTGTCCACAATATTGCAAGCGCATTGTCATGCAAGCAATTCTCAGCATAATCAACATACAGCAAGCCCTACTCAATGGCAACCCTTATAGCAATATAGGACAGTATTATAGCTTTCCTAAAGATCCTTTAGGACGACCCAAAGTGCTCTACAAGAGGCACTAACAAAGATACTAAAGGCCCTACAACTTGTTATTAGACTAACTCTAATAACCTTAGAATGAACTATAAGGCAATACTAAGGACCTTAATAGAAGTATTAGGGTCAACTCTAGGGACCCTAATAGAACTATATAAGGGGCCTTATGGACAACTCTATTCCCTGAACCAAACTACAAGTCCTCAGATGACTGGCCCTAAACTAACTAACAGTAAATGAATCAGGTGCTTTGCACATGTACTAAGCAGTGAACATGTGGACACTAAAGGCTCTTACTCATCAAAATGAGCCTTCTTACTCAGCAGCTGACTGAGCGTGACTGAGCATGCTCAGTAAGCATACCCTGACTTCTTACTCATCCATCAATTGTGCCTGATAACAAGGTTATGACTTGTTCCCTATTTAGCAGTTCTCTTGTAGTATATAAGCACTCAATAAAGTAGCAGACAGTCTTCAGACTGTCCATTTGCTTACAGCACTCTCTACTCCTGGGATACTCCTTTAGGACCATCCCCTTGTGTTACACTGGCCTCTTCCCTGCGTAACTTCTCAATACCAACAGTAACCATACCTCTCTGGTACTTGGTACTGCTCTTGACCCTCCTTCTTGCTCACACCATCCTAGACATCTATCAACTCATCTTTGAACTTATCCCTTGCTCTTGAACTGGGTTGTTCAACAGTGAGTCTTGACAAGAACAGCAAGATGTACACATTCCATCAAAATCTTAATCCAGGATTGGTGTCAAGATTATTGGGAGTATTGCCTACTCCAACTACCCTCCAAGGATTGGTTAACAAAGCCAGAGAGTTTGGCCAAATGTTTAGAATGTATAATTCCTCTGCTTTTTGAGGACAACAACCATTCTCTGCACGCACCAGAGGATTTGCAACTATGGAACCCAGTGAGGGTGTGAAAATCAACTTATACTAAGGAGAACCAGGGGAACACCCCTGGGAGAACAATGCCCTACAAAACCCTCTTACACCCAAAGACAAGAACCACCAGATCAAGGAAAAACTCTGTTTCTACTGTGGTAAATGAAACCACTTTGTGTTACCGAGTGGTTTGGGGTCCAGAAGATGCCAGAACACCTGAACTATGGACTGCACCATTTGCATCATGCATGCATCAGATCTTGATCGTTTATGTTCGTTGATATCGCGTTCGGAACGCGTTGATCGTATCTTTCTGAAGATGTATGGAAGAAGCAATGAGTAGCATTGCTTCTGTTCCAGATGTTCCTGTACTGCCATGTACGTCACTTCCTTGATTAGGAAAGTACTTATGACACCAAGATTGCTACTAGGGAAGCACTTAATGCTTCCAGCACCAAGATCATTTACATAGAAGCAACCTCACTTCTATGAGGCGCCTCTTGCTTCTATAGCACCAACCAGTACTACAGTAGCACGAACCTTATCCCTGTAGGGCTATATAAAGCCCCCAGTCTGTAGCAGTTGAGCCCTAAGCTCAACTTAGTTTGCCAATCCCAAACAGTTGACTCCTACCCCATCTGCAGAGCCCCTCTCATCTTGTTGCCATACTCCAGAAGGATCTAACACTCCTTCCCCTCCATGAGTATTGCTTGCTTGACTCGAGCATATCTGCATTGGTAGGATGTGTTCATAGACATGACCATTGATCTTATTTAAGGCACTTTGGAGCCTTAACACTTTGCCAATCAATGTTGGGCCAAGAAGGCCGCCTTCAGGAAATTCCCTCATCAGGGGAACATCTCAAACACATGCATACATGCTACTAACACACAAGCAGAAGTACAGGAAGTTCAGGAGAATGACCCAGTTCCAGTTAACACTATCAGAACTTGGAACCATGAGGAACCTATTCCTTGCCCACACTCAGCACCCATGGATTTTTGAAATGTCCTGTCACAGCATCAACAACAAGGACAATAATGCTTGCCACAATCCCAACATGACCTAGAATGAATTTAACAGCAGTAACCAGGAATTTATGATCACCCTCAATAACCTTGAATGTATCCTTGATTGGAAAGATCAGTGGCAAGCAACTTGGTGCTCTAGCACTCCTAGATAGTGGAGCAGAAGGAATGATCATGCATGAAGATTTTGTGTGAAGACACAACCTCACTAAACAATGCTTAACAACACCCTTGCCAGCTATGAATGTGGACAGCTCAGAAAACTCAGCAGGACAAATCCCATCACAGCACTATTCAGTGATTGTGCTTTACAGCACCCACAGGTGCCATACATGATGAACAGACAGAATTCTTGATCACAAATATCAGAGACTGTGACATTAGCCTCAACACAGATTGGTTACAACATCATAACCCCACTATCAATTGGAAGAATTATACACTTACTCTAAACAAGTGCCCCTCGAGTTGCTATACACCCTCCAGACAAGTAACCATATCATCAAAGAATAGAAAGGCTCAAGGAGCCATACACATGTTAACCTTCCTAGAACCAGAAGAAGAGTCTTTTCAAGACTTAGGAGCCCTAGTCTTCCTTGATACACAAGACAGAGAACAAGCTACTATTGATCAACACATCCACCTTGCCTTTACCAAACCAGACAATGACTCAACCATGTGAACATTTGAGCCAAAAGCACCATGGCCACATGCTTAACAGAAGCATCCAAGACAGTCAAATTAGAAGACCTGATTCTGAAAGAATTTACAATATACATGAAGATATTCAGCAAAGAAGCAGCACAATGCCTACCAAAGAATTGTTGGAGCTATAGGGATGATAGCTCAGTCTTGTGTGTAAAAGACTATATTGGTTAGTTATCTAACCTATAAGGATGATAGCTATGTACAGCATTAGCTTTAAAGGAGTGTAAAGGAATGTGTAGTACTGACCTCAGTCTTGTGTGTAAAAGACTGAGGAAACAAACATGATAACTAAATTATTCTAATTATTTACACATATGGTCCAGATTGTCCATTTGCATGGCACTTAGCGGCTGCATGTCCAACACACCCCCTCAGACTGAGTGGTGCATGTTTACTCCTCCCATCTCCATTGCAAAACCTTTGTGCTTCTCGTGGCTGGGACCTCTTTTTCAATACATCAGTTTCTTCCTCTTCTGATGGGGTGTAGGCAAGATTGGTCCCCTGCAAGTTGACTGCTGCAAGAAGTGGTGTTGTGCCTCAGTATGTTTGGTGCAGTCATGGAACTTGGGGTTCCTGCCGGATGGCGATGGTCGACTGGTTGTCAATGTGAGGGTTGTGAGGAGATGGGTATCTTGACCCAATCTGATGAGTAGTTACCTCAGCCTTGTGGCTTCTTTGGCAGCATGTGCGCCCATGGTGTGCTCTGCCTCAGTGCTCAAGGGTGCAACTGGCAGCTCCAATTTTCTGGTCCAGTTGGGATTGACATATCTGGCCAAGATTGGCTGGGTGCTGGAGTCTCGCTGGAAGGTCGGGTGGTGGTCACTCGTACCTTGGGCATACTGGGTCACGTGTTTGTGTGTGCATTGATGTGATTCCCTGGGCACGCTTCCATGAAGATCTCATTCATCAGCTCTCCAGCTAGGTGGGCGGACTTGATGTCCATCTGATGAACTTCTAGGCTTCATTCTGCAGTGAGGGCCAGGGTGTTGCAAGGGAGTGCCAGTTCTCTGGTGGCATGATGTCATTGGGTTCATTTCCCTTGACTTGGGTGAGTCCCTGCATGATGACGTGGGCCTTGCATGTTTGAGTATTTTGATTTGACCCCCTTTTCATTTAGAACGTCTGATTGCTTCCCTGCTGTGGCTCCATTCTGTGGGCGCAGCATGGTTTTGGGAACACCTGTGTCTTCAGACACACGTTTCTCCTCGTTGCACGCCTTTGCCCACTCTGCAGAATCTGCACGGGCTGTCGCCTTGGCGTAGGACTTGGGATTAGTTAGCAACATTTTGTGTGCCACATTTCCCTGCTTGGTATGTTTCATTCGGTGCTCATGCGGGATGGCGGAATGGCAAGTGTCCTTGTCACGGACAGGTGCATGCATGGCGCATTTGGGGAACATTTCAGATTGTGAGGAATCTTGGTCCTCGGGTGCGTTGTTATCGCGTTGCTGTGTGTCTTGCGGTTTGGCATGCAATGCCTTTTCCACTTCTCCTTCATTCGGCTCCTCCACTTTGTTGCCTTGGTTGGGTGTGAGCGTGTGTGTGATGCACTTTGGTGGTCCTGTGGCGGATTGTGCAGGCGAGTCTTCTGCCTTGTGAATTGTGAGCTGACTTTGTGGTGTTTCAGGCTGAGCAGGTGGAATCGTGTCTACTACAACGCTCTGCGGTTCAGCATGCAGTGCCATTTCCACTTCCACTTCATCCAACTCCTCTGCTTCATCACCATGGTCGAGTGTGAGCGCATGTGTAGCATGCTTTGGTCGTCCCGTGGTGGATTGCAAAGGTACATTTTCTGCCTTGTAACTTGTAGGCTGACTATGTGGTGCTGCAGGCTTAACATGCAGGGCATCGCCTGCTCCAATGCTTTGCTGTTTGGCATGCAGCGCCTGCTCCGCATTGTCCGCCTGTTTCAGGCTGGATGGGCAGAACCCTGCCTGCTCTGATGCCTTGTGGCTTTGTGTGCAGTGGCACTTCCATGCTGTCTGCCAGTTTCACCTTCTCCACCCCCTCAATCCTGCTCTCCTTTCCCCATCCCTGGCGCTTTCAGCTGCATCGTCAAATTTGACGATCATGCGCTTGATGCACAATGTGGGGTCCCCCTTTGTTGAATACAACATCGCAGGGTTCAGAGATGTGGGGGGTGGTGTGATGTGCAGGCTTGTATGCCTGATGGTTATATGTGTGGCCCAGGAACGTGTTCACCAGCAACCTTTGGGTCAGCTTGGTGAGTCTCTTCTCCAGGGCAGGCATGGATGCATGCACTCCAAGGACATGCGGCTAAGAGGGGTCAGGGTTGTCCCTGCTCCATGCCTCTTCAAGCATCAAGTCATCCAAGGTGTGCGTGGATGGTTTTGCATCTGTACGCATCGCCCGGACCCTATTAAGAGGTGTCTGGGTCACGCGTTCTGCGACTTTGATGTGTTGTGGCATACCTGGGGTGATAATTTGATGCATGCATCCCCTTTCAGCTAGGGATGTTTGTGCTTCTCGCCCGGTGTGATTGTCCCCTCCATTCATACGGGAGGTCTTCAAGCATTGGCTGGCTTTGGGCTCAATGCGTGTGGTGTGCGGTTGGAGGTGCTGGGGCGCTTCCAATTTGCGCTTCAGCCCGCCAGCATGTTCCCATGGTTTATCATCTGTCCAGGTCGCAACCTGTTCGGAGCATGTGTCTGAGGAGGCCCAGAAGATCGTCGTGTGCACGGTAAGCGCAGCTTCAGTTTTGTGGCCACATTCCATGAGGCATTGGTCTAGCATCGCTGTGTGCACTGACTCAGGTTTGGCTGTTTGCATGGCCATGATGTACAAGCTTTCATGGAATGTTCCCTCACATATCAATTGGTTCTTGTCATATATTCCACATGTCTCTCCCTGGAATTGCACTGCCACCCCACGTTGGACAAAATGGGAGACCGATAAGAGGTTCCCTTTGAGGTCCAGGATGTACAGGATGTCACAGAGTAATGCGATACTCCATGCACTGTTTGTGTGCATCCGGACTCATATTTGCCCAGTTCTGGTGGCGGTTATGGCACTATTGTTGCCTAAGGCAACTAGAATGGGTGATGCGAGTGGGGTGAATGTATGAACCAATCACGATGGGATGTCATGATGCATGAGGTTCTAGAGTCAAGGAGCCAGCTGTCTCTGAGATCGGCAGCTCAGAGCTGCTCCTGAATTGTGGCTGCATGGATCGGCTCATCTACGACTGCCTGATATAATAAGGTGCTGTCATGTGGAGTTGGGATGTATGCAATGGTGGCGCTGGCTGGTGGCTGGTCTGCATGCGTCGCTGGTATGTCAGGTGCACTTGTGCCAGTCCTAGCAGGCATGGGCATCACTGCATAGTGCGTGCTCATGCCAGTCATAGAGGGTGTGGGTGTCACTGTGTTGTGCATGCTCGTGCCAGTTGCAGCAGGTGTGGGCGTTGCTGTGTTGTGTGCGATTGTGCCAGTCCTAGCTGCTGCTGCTTTGTCCTCTGGTTTTCCATGAATTTTCCAGCATTTGTGTGTATTGTGCCCCCTGCATCTGCAGTGAGTGCACTTTGGTGTGCATTTCTCATTCTGTGCCTCCCAGTCCATTCCCATTTGGGCTGCCTTTGCATGGTGAGGTGTGGCCGTGTCATTGGTCAATCGGATCTGACGCTCCTTGTGGAGGATGCAGTCTATGACATGCTCAGCTGTTAGATGGCTGGGCGGCATCGAGTGGAGGGTGGCCTTGAGTTTGGCCAGCTTTTCTGGTAGTGCAATAATTAGCATCCAGATGAGGACTTTCTCGTCTATTGGGTAACCAAATTTTTTGAGGGTTCAGGCAGCGTGTAGCTGTCGTAATATCTGGGGAGCCATGGGTTCCATTTCGGTGAATGTAGCCCAGTATAGGTCCATCAGTAGGTGTGCGACACATTGCTTGCCCTTCCTGGCAAAGTGCTCTCTGAGTGTGTCCCAAGTGTTTTTGGCTCCAGCAATGCCTAGGGCAGTGTCGAGAGCGTGCCCATTTATTGCCGTTTTCAGCGCACTTGGCGGAGCTTGAATTCCACCCAAATCGGCGCAGAAACCCCCTCAAACATGCGGGATGAATATCTCCCTCAAAACAGCTTCAATTCATATGAAAATTATTGTCCCTGAATCGCCTGAATGAGGGCTAAGCAGCCCCATTATTTTCATGAGATTTGAGTGAGAATTGGTGGAGCTGGACTCAAGCCACCTGCACATGTGTATTAGATGAATTACAACTCATAATCATGGTCTATATCTATTATTTTTCCCTCATGTTGTACCCATGGGCTGTCTTGAGGCAGCCCCATAGTGTTTTTGACTCAAGTGTTGTGGTGTGCAACATTGTTTTCAGTGTGATTGGAGTGACGGCCAGCCACTCATTGCCCCTCTTACCTCTCCATTCTGACCATACACATACCCTGCGCCCATGCCTGCTCCAGCCTCCGTCCCTACATTGTGCACCATCACCTCCGCCTTGCCTGCCTTGCCCATCGTCCCTGCGGTTCCCACCTCGTCTGCTGTTCCCGTCACCTTGTTCACCGCCGCCATCCTCGACTCACCAGCCATCATCGCCTTGGCTCCACCTGCCCTCGCCGTCCCAGCATCGCCCACATTCGCCATCGTCGCCACCTGCCCTCGCCGTCCCAGCATCGCCCGCATTCGCCATCGTCGCCACCTCGTCTGTCCCCACTGCCGTAGCCTCAGCCGTGACATCACCTATCACCACTGTCCCCGTCTTAGCCCAACCAGCTCCCGCGCCCTCAGTGTCGCCTGCTATGGCCACTGTCTCATCTCCATGCACAACCACCATCTCAACCTCGCCCACCAACGTTTTAGCACTGCCCGCCACTTCAGCCCTCGCAGCCTCGTCTGCCACCCCCGCCTTCATCTCATCCGCTCCCGCACCCTCAGTCGTCTCGTCGCCCTCAGTCTTGTCCATTGCCTCGTCCGTTGCCACAGTAGCCTCAGTAGTGCCAGCCGCCGACTTCGCATCAGTCTCCGTCTTAGCCTCGCCCGTACTCGTCAGTTCAGCCCAGTCCGTCATAGCACCAGCATCGCCAGCCGCCGCCGTCTCCACCCTGCCCTCAGCCTCAGCCTTCTCAGTCTCAGCCGCCGCCACCGCACCCCTAGTTTTGCCAGCCGTCTCCGTCGCCCCAGCTTCAGATCAGTGAACCGCCGCCACTGCGCTCTTAGCCTTGCCAGCCGCCTTAGTCTCATCAGCTGCCACCATAGCCTCAGCCTCAGCCACCGATGTCTTAGCACCACACGCTGCCGTCTCCACCACCATCTCACAAGCCACCACCGCCATGCCCTTGTCAGCCACCGCTGCCGTCGCCCCTGTGTCGCCCTCAGTCGTCGCCTCCGCCCCGTCCGCCTCCACCGTCGCACCAGCTCAGTCCGCTGCCACCTTCTCAGTCTCAGCCTCAGTCTTCTCAGTCTCAGCCGCCGCTTTAGTAGTTTCACGCGACACCAGCACCGCCGCACCATCGCAACCCCTCGCCACCAGCACCACCCCAGAAGACCAAGAAGGCCTCGGCCACGAACTTAGCCACAACATGCCACAACAGGAGCAGAAGCCGCCGCCGCAGGAGAAGCAGTCGCCAACGCCAACAGCACACCACACGCCGCCTCCCACATCGCCTCCCCATCCGTTTGTGCGCTCTCGCCCACGTCTGCTGCCGACACCTGCAGTGGAGACGACCCCGCCACCACCGCCGCAAGACAACAGATCCCACCCCCATGCAAGCCGCCCCACGCATCCTCTTTCTCGAGTCCTCACCACCTACGTCTCTATCTACGAACTCACGCTCACCGCCTACGCCTTCGCTCCTCGTCCACGCCTGCTGCCACCACCTGCAATGGAGACGACCATGCCGCCACCGCCACAAGACAACACCACCACCACGCAGCTGCCATCTCGTCACCACCGCCCTCGTCTCCATCGCCTCCGTTTCCCATCACCCTCACCTCTTCTGTCATCGCCATCGCCGATCGCCGCCTTCGCGTCTTCTGCAGCACAAGCAGCCGCGACCGCTGCCTCAATTCAGATGTGAAAGGCTCAAAACACTCGCATTCAGATGCTTGACCAAGGACGGTCAAAGTTTCAAGCCCCTGGGAGGTGTAAGGAAGATCATGGCTGGCCTCAAAATCACATGTGAAAACGCAACACGACACGACATGAGACTGACACCTCAGCTCCCTTTCATCCCTTGCCACCTCCCTCTCATTCCAGGCAGTCCACCGACTGCACACCACAAGCCATCTTGCATGCGACATCAAGACCTCGATCGCATCGCCCAGCCCTTGCCACCGATCACGTGCCCATGCATGCCTCGGCACACTAGACATGTTCGCGTCTCAAGCCTTTCACGACTGCCTCAACTGTCTCAACCAGTCTTGATTCACTTTCATGCCATTCATCTCTAGTACCTCTCTCCTGTATATAAAAACACCCTAGCCACTCTGTAGTAGAAAGAGTTCAGAATAGGACCCCTCTTTGCAACCCACTCCTCTCTGTCTGTGAAAAACAAGAAGGATGGTCAGAATCGAGAGGCGAGAGGGGTGATGAGTGGCTGGCCGTGACTCCAATTGCACTGGAAACAACGTTGCACACCACAACACTTGAGTCAAAAACACTATGGGGCTGCCTCAAGACAGCCCATGGGTACAACATGAGGGAAAAATAATAGATATAGACTGTGAATTTGAGTTGTAATTCATCTAATACACATGTGGAGGTGGCTTGAGTCCAGCTCCACCAACTCTCACTCAAATCTCATGAAAACAATGGGGCTGCCTAGCCCTCATTCAGGCGATTCAGGGACAATGATTTTCATATGAATTGAAGCTGTTTTGAGGGAGATATTCATCCCGCATGTTTGAGGGGGTTTCTGCGCCGATTTGGGTGGAATTCAAGCTCTGCCAAGTGCGCTGAAAATGGCAATAATGTGAGTAGAATGTGGGCGTGTGCATCACGATCTCTCTGCTCCTAGTTGGCAAAGCCGCTCGGGTCATTGCTGGGGTCTGGTTTTGAGTATGTCCCTTTTATGATTTTCATTATTGCTGTTTTCAGCGCACTTGGCGGAGTTTGAATTCCACCCAAATTGGCACAGAAAACCCTCTCAAACGTGCAGGGCGAATATCTCCCTCAAAACAGCTTCAATTCACATAAAACTTATTGTCCCTGAATCGCCTGAATGAGGGCTAGGCAGCCCCATTGTTTTCATGAGATTTGAGTGAGAATTGGTGGAGCTGGACTCAAGCCACCTCCACATGTGTATTAGATGAATTACAACTCAAATTCACAGTCTATATCTATTATCTTTCCCTCATGTTGTACCCATGGGCTGTCTTGAGGCAGCCCCATAGTGTTTTTGACTCAAGCGTTGTGGTGTGCAATGTCATTTCCCTCATATGGTGTGACAGTAGCACAGGTCGTGTGCCAGGAAGGAGCCCCCCCAGGAAGTGCACACCTGACCCCATGGGGCGGTGAAGTGTGTCCAAGAATGCAGAATGACTTCATAAGACTGAAGCTCCAAAGAGGAGGAGCACCTAGCGGGAACGCGAGAACATGTTTGTTCATTCAACTGCACTCAGGTTCACACAGATGATAAGGGAACAACAGGGCAACTTTATTCAACATGGTAGCAGATACAGGTGGGAACTAAGGCTAAGGGACAGGAAAAGCACAAAAGACAGGCATATGAAAGGAAATCTAGACGTGAGAAGGGAACCGAAGCTGGACAACACAAGGTATCGAGTCGTGGTCTCCAGCGGCTGTGGTAGTGGCATGTGGCGATTTGTGAAGGATGGCCGAGGCCAGGTGTGGTGACGAGGGGTGTGGTTGAGTCGCAACGCGAGGAGGGGGAGACAATGCAAAGGAGAGGCTGGAGGGGGGATAGGGAGAGTGCTGGTGGGTGGTCGCTTGGGCGCTGATAGCGCTGCCGAACGCAATTGCGGGTGGGACGATTGGAGAACTTGGACGGCAGATGTGAGGTAGAGGAGCGAGGGGGGCGTGGAAGTAGAAAGGGAGAGGGAAGATGGCGGCAGGCTGGGAAATGGACGCATAGGCGGCGTGCAGATCTCTGACTAACAAAATGAGAGTCTAGTAAAAAAGGGGAGAAAAGCATACCGAAATGTACAGTAGCAACACCGTCCGATGGCAACGAAGACGGCGGCAGTGGTACGGGGCTCTTCGGCTGTGCGTTGGGACTCGTCGGTGCATGGTGAAGGCGGGGGCATTGAGGGCGAGGGCATGCGGCGGTTGATGGGGGCGAGGGTGGCGTGCTGGCAGCGATGATGATGATGATGTGAGGACGAAGAGGAGATGGCACAAAATGAATACGCACATATGTACTCTTGTAAGCGATTCGCAGCCAGCCATATAGCTGTGTGGGTGAGTCGACATTGAGGCCATGCACCTTTGCGACAATTTTGCATGTCTTGTGGTCCGTGTGTTTGTGCTGTAGTGAGTTCCCAGGCTTCTGCATTTACATAGGCATAGGACTCTTCCTCCCCATCCTCATCAATAGCAGGAAGGGATGTCTTGGAAGCCTGAGCTCGTGGTTGTGATCGCTTTGGTCGAGTGGGAGTGCCTGAGCTGTCACTTTCATTTCCACCAGTTTTTTTTCGGGCAGCCTTCCTTTGGCCAGTAGTACGTGTCGGTGCAGGCCGGCGTTTTGAAGCACATTGCTTTGAGCCCATGAGGGTTTAGGGGGTTGAAATGGAGGGGTAGAGTAAGGTATGGTGAGCAGCTCTGGGAAGGGAAGAATACCCTGTCGTCGTCCTGGAGTAGGAGTGGACAGGGTGGACGGTTGATGAATAAGCCACACGACTCTTTATGCGCTCGCTTTACACAACAACAGGGCCCACACATGAGGCGCCCGTGCAGGCATCGTAGTGAGTTCATGGATGTGGGTGAGAACATGGGGAGCAGGTTGTAGGGGGAAAGGCCAGCACAGCTGATTTCATGGCCAGCAGCCGTGAGTGGTGGGGGTCTCCCGCTGCTCGGGGCAGCAGTTGGCTTGGGGTCCAATGATGTTCAAGGCCGGAACGGTAGCTTTGCAAGGTACAATACAGTACAACAAGGGGACACCACAGTAACTTCAGATATAGTGACATTTGTGGAACCAACCTGCTGCATCATCTGATGTAACAGAGAATGCTGCCCTATACAGGAAAACCCACACATCGGTATCATCACCACCCAAGTCAGCACAAGCCACACCCCCATTCCGATGAACATAGGCCTTGATCTTTGAAAATGTGAGTTCGATTGGATTAAAATCAGGAGAGTATGGTGGCAGGTAAAGGAGCCAACATCCCCTTCATCAAATGAGCAATACATCAGCATGAGAAAACAATATAATACCTTTCTTTGACCATTTGGAGTATTCGTGGACTTCTATGAATGCGCGCGTTGTCCATGATCATTACTGAGTTCTTGCCAGGGAAGGGATTCATTTTCGAAAGTAGACCTTGGATGAAGCCGGTAAATAGTTCAGATGTGAAAGAACCCTCAACCAGCTGGCTATAGATGATGCCATCAAGCGAGAGCACTGGGAGAAGCGAATAACTGGATACTTTGTATTATAGTCTGTTGTAGATATAGATAGCAGGACACACCGTTTTCCTCGAATGAAAAAGCTCTTCCTTACCGCTGCTTGCCCTGACATCGCCCATGCTCACCCTCGAAGGTCAGTTCGGCGATCAAAGGAGCTTTTGTCCACAAAAACCGCCTGCTCTGCAGTATAGGTGATGCCAAAGGTATACCGATACTGAAGGCGCAGGTCCTCGTTGCGCTCTAGTGCATTTTTGCTCAGCTGGGCAAGTCAGTGCACTTGAGTGTGAACTCAAGGTGAAATGACTTACCTTATTCATCGTGAAGCCACTCCTTCTCAGGGTACGCTATATAGTTGTCAATGACACCTCAACGCCAGTCCTTTCTCTTAAAATATCTCTCAGCTCATCAAGATAGGCATCCAGAGTATGGACGATGGTGCCTTGAAGAAACTAGCCAATATGCGCCACAGAACAAACTAGAGAATGTGGGGAACTCACTTGTACTTCCTGCATTGTAAGGATTCTATTTGCTGGTTGGAGTAGACTGTTTGGGCGATTGGCTGTTCCACGAGATCTGAAATTGGCCACAATGCGCTCTATAGTACGACAAGGAACTCCAGTGTGATGGGTGATATTGTCAAGGGTCAATCTTGAAGAGATGTGTAAGATAATCCAGCATGCATCATCAGACAACGCCCGGCCATGTGGCATATGTTTAGTTGAGTGTGCTATGAAAAGCGTGATGTAAAGAAAGCATAAAGCAAGTGCGTAAAGAGTCGTGTGGCTTATTCATCAACCGTCCACCCTGTCCACTCCTACTCCAGGATGATGACAGGGTGTTCTTCCCTTCCCAGAGCTGCTCACCATACCTTACTCTACCCCTCCATTTCAACCCCCTGAACCCTCATGGGCTCGAAGCAACGTGCTTCAAAACGCTGGCCTGCACCGACACGTACTACTGGCCAAAGGAAGGCTGCCCGAAAAAAAACTGGCGGAAATGAAAGTGACAGCTCAGGCACTCCCACTCGACCAAAGCGATCACAACCACGAGCTCAGGCTTCCAAGACATCCCTTCCTTCTATTGATGAGGATGGGGAGGAAGAGTCCTATGCCTATGTAAATGCAGAAGCCTGGGAACTCACTACAGCACAAACGCACGGACCACAAGACATGCAAAATTGTCGCAAAGGCGCACAGCCTCAATGTCGACTCACCCACACAGCTATATGGCTGGCCATGAATCGCTTACAAGAGTACATATGTGCGTATTCCTTTCGTGCCATCTCCTCTTCGTCCTCACATCATCATCATCATCGCCACCAGCACGCCACCCTCGCCCCCATCAACCGCCGCATGCCCTCGCCCTCAATGCCCCTGCCTTCACCATGCACCGACGAGTCCCAACGCACAGCCGAAGAGCCCCGTACCACGCCGCCGTCTTCGTTGCCATCGGATGGTGTTGCTACTGTACATTTCGGTATGCTTTTCTCCCCTTTTTTACTAGACTCTCATTTTGTTAGTCAGAGATCTGCACGCCGCCTATGCGTCCATTTCCCAGCCTGCCACCTGTCTTCCCTCTCCCTTTCTACTTCCACGCCCCCTCGCTCCTCTACCTCGCATCTGCCATCCAAGTTCTCCAATCGTCCCACCCGCAATCGCGTTCGGCAGTGCCATCAGCGCCCAAGCGACCACCCACCAGCACTCTCCCTATCCCCCCTCCAGCCTCTCCTTTGCATTGTCTCCCCCTCCTCGCATCGCAACTCGACCACACCCCTCTTCACCACACCTGGCCTCGGCCATCCTTCACAAATCGCCACACACCACTACCACAGCCACTGGAGACCACGACTCGATACCTTGTGTTGTCCAGCTTCGGTTCCCTTCTCACGTCTAGATTTCCTTTCATATGCCTGTCTTTTGTGCTTTTCCTGTCCCTTAGCCTTAGTTCTAACCTGTATCTGCTACCATGTTGAATAAAGTTGCCCTGTTGTTCCCTTATCATCTGTGTGAACCTGAGTGCAGTTGAATGAACAAACATGTTCTCGCGTTCCCGCTAGGTGCTCCTCCTCTTTGGAGCTTCAGTCTTATGAAGTCATTCTGCATTCTTGGACACACTTCACCGCCCCATGGGGTCAGGTGTGCACTTCCTGGGGGGGCTCCTTCCTGGCACACGACCGTGCTACTGTCACACCATATGAGGGAAATGACATTGCACACCACAATGCTTGAGTCAAAAACACTATGGGGCTGCCTCAAGACAGCCCATGGGTACAACATGAGGGAAAGATAATAGATATAGACTGTGAATTTGAGTTGTAATTCATCTAATACACATGTGGAGGTGGCTTGAGTCCAGCTCCACCAATTCTCACTCAAATCTCATGAAAACAATGGGGCTGCCTAGCCCTCATTCAGGCGATTCAGGGACAATAAGTTTTATGTGAATTGAAGCTGTTTTGAGGGAGATATTCGCCCCGCACGTTTGAGAGGGTTTTCTGTGCCAATTTGGGTGGAATTCAAACTCCACCAAGTGCGCTGAAAACGGCAATAAATTGTTTGCTTTGAATACTGCCTCTATATTTGCTTTCCATTGTGCGTATGTGACTGTACCACCTTCGAAGAGTGGTCTGTCGTAACAATGTTGGCTGCCCATGTAATGTTTTCCCATGGCTCCTACAGTGGGAGCATGGCTGCCTCTCAAGGGTGCGACATTTGTGGTTGCTGTGGGGGCGCTCATGGTGTTTCATTATGCGATTTGGAAGCTGGTGGGAGTTCCTGATGTCAGGGACGACCAGGTCTCATAATCTGTTGGAGCTATAGGGATGATAGCTCAGTCTTGTGTGTAAAAGACTATATTGGTTAGTTATCTAACCTATAGGGATGATAGCTATGTACAGCATTAGCTTTAAAGGAGTGTAAAGGAATGTGTAGTACTGACCTCAGTCTTGTGTGTAAAAGACTGAGGAAACAAACACGATAACTAAATTATTCTAATTATTTACATGTACTCTCCAGATTGTCTGTTCATGTGGCACTTAGCGGCTGCATGTCCAACAAGAATCAACCATGGGACCATGCAATAAATCTGAAACCAGGAGCCACACAACAAGATTGTGGAGTCTACCATCTCACACCCAAAGAACAGACAGCCTTGAAAGAATATTTGGATGAAAACTTATGAAGAGGCACTATATGCCATTCAAGAGCACCCATTGCCAGCCCTTTCTTCTTTGTGGAAAAGAAAGGAGGTTCCCTACAACCAGTACAAGACTACAGAGCATTAAATGAAATCACAGTCAAAGATGCATACCCCCTACCACTGATCCCTGACCTCATTGACAAGTTGGCTGATGCCACATACTTTACCAAATTTGATGTATGCACAGGTTACAACAACATCCACCTCAGACCAGGCAACAAACAGTTAGCAGCATTCAAGATGCCTCTAGGACTCTTCAAACCTCTAGTTATGACATTTGGGCTTTGAAAGACCCCTGTGACACTCCAACACTTCATGAACACCATTTTTAAGGAACTTATTGCAAGAGGAAGCATTGTCATATACCTTGATGATATCTTAATCATGGGACAAGCACTCAATGAGCTGGACACTCTCACACACAAAGTACTACAAATCCTTGACAAATACAACCTCTACCTTAAGCCAGACAAATGTGCTTTTCAACAGATGACTATAGACTACCTTGGACTGTCAATCACAGCAGGAAAAATATCAATGGACCCTGTTAAAGTACAGAGAATACAGGTGTTGAATCACGCAGTGATAAGGTAGATTAGATCATAGTAGATCTAATAAAACTTTATTCAGTTTCTGTGAGACAAAACTATTGTATCATATTTACCTAATAAAACTTTACTACAATGCATAATCAGCTACTGATAAGATCGTGAGATAGTAAGTACTTACTTCAGTTTCTGTGAGACAAAACTGAAGTATCTACTGTATGTACAACACTCTTAAGTATCTGAGAGCATCCCTAATTATTTTATCTGTAGTAACTATCAATTGTTTTCACAATCGCTTTGTGCTAGCTACCGATTGTCTTAGATCACACTATCAATTTGCTATCATACGCATTGCAGCAGCTGAGCTGAAACGCTTATGGGGTCTGGGCCTGTGGGCTGCCCAGACAGTTTGGGCCAACGTGTCAACACCTTGGCTACTCTTCATCTCAACATCCCCCCATGATCTAGACAGTCCATAGATTAGATCAGATGAGACCTAACCCAGTGACGAAGGAGTGCATTTATGTGTGGCGTGCATGCATCTTGGTAGACCATCAGCAAGTGGGTGAGTCAATAAGACTGTGAGTTGAGAGACTCCAAAAGGAAAGGTGAATGCATGTGAACGCAGAGTCGAGAGACTACAAGGAAAGGGTGTGAATGGGGTCAAGAGACTGCCTGTAGAGTGTTCAGATCTGCACATAGGGGAGGCTGCTGTTAAAACATTAATATATTGCCTAGTCACCATAGGTGTTGCTTCTCTGGAGTGTTTGATCAAATGGATTTCCATGTCGGAACAGAGCAGAATGCAGAAGTGGAATGGAAGTCCACCATCCCAAGGTAAGACCTCTGAGATTACAGAAGCAGAGTGGAATCTGCCATCCCAAAGAGATCCGAGATGTGCCTTGATTGATCAATGTCTGTGTTACCCAAACAATTGCCTGTAACACAGATCCCAAGGTATAATGCAATCTCACCTAGATCTGTCAACTCGTAGCGCATAGACAAAGATAGATATTGTGCCCATAGATATGAGTGCTGCCCATAGATGTGAGCATCAAGATTGCAAGGGTCACCTAAGATAATGATGTCATTGGCAGAGAGGATGTGAAGTGATAAGCAAAGGATCCCCCTGCGTCTTGGCGATGACATATGTCCACATGAGAATGTGTGTGCGCAAAGCTGAGATAAGTGCCACATGGGTATGCATGCATGAGTCACTAAGGACTCCATGAGAATGTAAGTCCCATGAACAAGAGGCCTGTGTAAGACCAAAAAGTGTTTTTGGTGTGATGAAACCTTGTGATTGCTCCAAATAATTCTAATCTTCTTCACCCAGTGAGCCAATGACAAACATCAACAAGACATCCTTGGATCTCCCAATCCATATGCTAGCATGGCCAATGCTGAACAAGAGTCGCTAAGACTCGGACCTGGCTACTGGTGAGAAGGTTTCATTAATGTCAATGCCTTGTAAATTGGGTGAACCCCTGTGGAACTGAAATGCACGTGAAATCTCCAAGATTTGTGTGTTGCACACCCATTCCAATAAGATCGGCAAGATCCCAGGGACCAATTTTCACAAGCACACTGATCACGTATGAATACGTGACTTGTGACTCATCAGCAAAATCTGATAAAATGCCTTCCCAATATGTAGCCCAGTGATTGCTTCCACATAGCCAAGCCATATGTGATAAGCGCCCTCTCAGATCTGTGTGTGCAGTCCCTCCAAGACATTCAGAACATGGACACGAATAAGACCCAAGATGTGTAACTGAGAGCAGACGCAGTGGACCAATGAATTGTCCCAATAATGCTAAGTGAGGATGGCATAAACTGTATGGTGGAATGCATGCAACTGTTGTGATCTACCCCTCATTTGGTCTGTTCCTAAACTACCCCTTATTGTTCTTTACTTTCATCCCCATCCCCTTGGTTACGGTTTCATCCCTTGATACTGATGGCCCTTATTGTTTCATCTATTGTTGAGTTTCTTCTGCTATTGGCTCACTTTTATCTATTGTTCTGCATATAGTACTGTACAGCCTCGCTAGATACTGTATTTAAGCACCTGTAGAAGCTGGGGAATACCCCAAGCTTAGCTTTGTCCCATTTTCTGTCGCATCCCTTACCCTGTATACTCTCTCAAATCACAACTTGCTTGTGCTGGCCTATACTCTGCTTGACCTTAGCACACCTCAAGGAACCCTTGTGTTCCTCTTCCTCCTCTGCCTCTCTCATCATCCTCCTCTCCTGTGAAACCAGGAGATCGCCTCTGTCTGTGGACTGAGTCATTGTCTGACTCAGCCTTGAGACACTAAACCCTTGATCCAGTCTCTTTGAGCCGGCCCCACTGAACCCTTGAACCAAGTCACAGGGACTTGGCCCCATTGAACCTTGAGCTAACGCTCTTATGGCCATGACGCTGTAACACAAGCTAAGCTTCCTTACTCCATTCTGGAGATTAACCTTGAATTACCATCAAATCACTGGGTCCGTGTCCAACCTAGACCCTCCCCAGATCTCCCACAACACATTGTAGGAACTGCCACTTAGGACAGCTTCCACACCTTCCTCTGCTACATCACCACTGAAAACAACAAAGAACTACTGGTCGAATTCATCAACAACTGCTGGTTTGAACTACAACTCAGAAGAGGACAACTCTACACACATCAGGATCTAGAACTTGTCAGGAATAGCCTCGGACTAGGTTATTGGAGGGAGAACGACCCTCTCTACAAACCATCATCAGAATCAGAAACCTCATCTACAGAAGGCAATCCCCCAGAACCAGAAAAAACTGCCAAAACCCAGACACCCTTTGAATCCCCTGCATTAGAACCAGAGGACCCCCTTGAAAACCAGGAACCCATTGAAACCCTAGAACTTGAACCACAGAACCCCCCAGAACCCATTATGGCAGCCCAACCCCAAGTCGCTATCCAACCACCCCAAGTTGCTGCCCAAGCTCCCCAGGTGGCCACTCATGTCCCTCCAGTCATCACCCCACTTCCTCAAGTACCTGCCACAGCACCACAGGGCATTAATGGGTCCCTCAGTGGCAAAGAACCCACAGCATTCACAGGGGAAAGAAACAAAACAAAACGCTTCATCATGGAGTTTAACTTGTACTAGGGTCTCAATGATGACAAAGCAGTAATGACCTCCCCCTTCAAATGGGTAATGTTAGCCCTCTCCTACATTCAAGGAGAAAAGGTCAAAGAATGGGTCAATTTGCAGGCAACTGCACTCAGGGAAAAAGTAAACAGGGCCCAAAACCCTGTCAACAGAATGAACGAAGCATTATGGAATGACTTTGTCACGTACTTTATTTTCAAATTTACTTACCAACACTGCAGAGAAAGAAGATGCCCAAGCAGCTCTTGTCAAACATGTAATGAAGGACTCCCTTGACAACTATATCTCCACCTTCAAACAGCTTTTGACCAAAACTGGGTGGCCAGAAACAGATGTTATTGTGATTGAGAGTTTCAAAAACAGCCTAAAAACTGGACTCTACCACACGATTTTAAACAGAGATGTCTGGCCCACCACTCTTCAAGAATGGAAGGAAGAGGCCAGAAGACAACATTGATGATTCATCACCATCAGGGAGAAACTTAAAGGAAAAACTACACACTCCCCCTCAGAACACAAATCCCATCACCCTGACCACATGCAAGTGGATGCCACCAAGTCCAACTTTAAGAAACATACTGAAGAAGAAAGGAAACAATTGGCAAAAGAAGGGTGTTGCTTCTGTTGCCGAGAGAAAGGCCACCTCAGCTGGGAGTGCCCCAAGAACACTGCCCCCACCACTTCCAAGGCACGCACTACCAAACCAACTCCAGAAACACCCAAGGAGGAAGAAGCCTCCACTATGGTGGCCTGCATGAAAACATTACCAGCGGAGGATAGAGCCAAACTTTGGGACCACATCCTCAAGGAGGATTTTCTCTAGGCCAAGGTACAACAGTTGGTACTAAGGCCCAAATAGATACCATTGTTCAACATAAGGAAAACTCAATGAAAGTTCCCTTTATGATCACAACAAATGGAAAGACTGGCCAAGCGCTCCTAGACAGTGGAGCAATGGAAAACTTCCTTAGCCAAGGAATTGTGGAAAATTTACAAATCCCACTTTGAACCCTCAGAACCCCCAGGCCCATTATTAATGTGGATGGTACTAACAACCAAGGAGGAGCGCTAACCCATTACGCCCACATGGCCATACGTCATGGACCCACCACCTGACTTCTCACCTTCTATGTCACCAATTTGGGAGAAGATGGAATGATCCTCGGATATCCCTTCTTGAAGGCAATAAACCCCCTCATCAATTGGAGTGCCAGTCATCTCAGAAACCATTCAGCGGTCCTTCTCACCCCTGTATCCCTAACAAACCTGCCAAAGATCTGAGACGCACAAATAAGATCAACCACTATTCCCCCTGAATACTCATGGCATCAGAAAGTCTTCTCAGAAGAAGCAGCCAAACGACTCCCACCTAGACAAGGAGAACTCAATTTCAGAATCATCCTGAAACCAGACACCCCAAAATTCCTTGATTGTCAAACCTACCCTCTCCCCCAGAGTGAAAAACAAGAACTGTCTAGACAGATACAGGAAGACCTGGCCAAAGGCTTCATCAAGGATGGCATCTCAGACTTTGTATCTCCTGTCTTCTTTGTCCAAAAGAAGGATGGCACTGCCCCAAGAATGGTAGTGGACTACCAAAAGCTCAACAACGCCACCATTCCAGATTATCATGCCCTACCAAACATGGAAGAACAATTACACCATCTAAGGGGCAAGACCACCTTTAGCAAATTTGATGTCAGAGCTGGCTACAATAACATCCTAATCCACCCAGAAGACCAACACAAGGGGGCCTTCAAAACTCAATTTGGCACATTCATCCCCATGGTAATGGGTTTCAGCTTTACCAATGCACTGGCAGCCTTTCAACAAGCCATGAACCACACTCTCAGACCCTGGCTCCTCAAGTATCCAGAAAACACCTGCAACTACCTAGACAATGTGGCAATAGCCACAGGAGCTGGAGAAGAGCAACTACACTGACAAATTACACATGAATTCCTTGATCTTCTGGAGAGGGACTCTTATTTCCTAAAAGCATCCCAGTGCGCCTTTGAACAAAGGGAGATCGACTTCCTGGGCTTCCAAATCAACCAAGGAACCCTCAAAATTGACCCAGTCAAAATGGACGGCCTCAAAAACTGGCCAAGACCCCCCAATAACCTGAAACAAGTACAACAAATCATGGGGGCCCTCAATTACCAATGACCATTTATCTGAGATTTCTCTAAAATAGCTCACCCTATTTTTTCCACAATCAAGAAAGGAACCCCCTTCCTCTGGACCCCAGAAGCGACCTCATCCCTAGAAACTCTAATATCAGCAGTCTGCAATGACCCTGAACTCTACACTGCCAACCCTGACCTCCCATACAAATTAGAAACTGATGCCTCACAATTCGCCACTGGAGCAATCCTATTTCAGAAAGACACAAGAGGAAAAAGAAAAATGATTGTTAATATGTCACACACATTCAACAAAGCAGAAAGGAACTACCTGGTTTGGGATAGAGAGTTCCTAGCCTTGGTCCTCGCACTCCAGCACTGGTGGTACCTATTGGTCAGAACAAAACACCCCATCAAGATTTTTCCTGATCATGCCAACCTCGCCCACTACCAACTCCCCCACAAAATCAATCAAAGAATTGCAGGTTACATTTCCACATTGGCAGATTATCATTTTGAAATCCACCACAAACCTGGAACTTCCAATCACACAGACACTCTCTCATGATGACATGACCACAATGATGGGTCAGGAGATAACCAAAATATTATGGCACTCCCCGATAAACTCTTCATTCGCATGCTTCACACCAAGGACCTCTACACCCAAGTCTTAACAAAACAAAGGAACTGAAAGTCAGACCTCCTCATGTGGAAGGTCAAACATGGTCTTCAAGAAGAAGAAGGTGTACTGTTCAAAGATGGGAAACTGGTGGTACCATATCAAGAACCCCTCTTATGAAAAATTTTACATACCTACCATGACAGTATTCTTGGCAGACATACAGGAAATGCCCAAACCTTGTACTGGATCCAAGAATCCTTCTGGTGGCCCAAAATGGGCTATTTCATCCAAGATTACATTTGGGGTTGTGCCACTTGCCAAGCCAACAAATCTTCCACACACCCTACTTGCCCCCCGGTCTACCCAATTCCCCCTGAATTCCATAAAACCATTCCAAACCGTAGCCATCGACTGGATCGTTGACCTCCCCCTGTCAGAAGAAAACAATACCATCATGACCATCACGGATCATGATTCCACCAAAGCAGTGATATTCATACCTTGCCGTAAAGATATGGGAACTCTAGAAATGGCTAAATTATTTTTACAATATGCCTTCCCTTGGACCGGGGTTCCCTCAAAAATCATTTCCGATTGCAACTCCCGCTTCACCTCTGACTTATTCAAAGAAGTCTCTAGAATTTTGGGAACCAACCAAAACCTAAGTACTGCTTACCACCCTCAAACTGATGGAAAATCAGAAAGAACTAATCAAACTCTGGAAATGTATCTCCGCATCTACACTGGAGAGAAACAAGAAGAGTGGGCACACTGGCTTCCTATAGCCCAGTACCATTTCAATGCTCACAAATCCACAACCACCAAACAAACCCCTTACGAGTTGCTCATCAGCTTTAACCCACAGGGACTCAGCACCCAGCTAAAGTCCAAGTTCCCAGGAATTCAAGAACACCTCCAGGCTCTAAAAGATATGCAAGAATCGGCCCAAGAAGCAATGAAAAAGGCACAAAGCCACTGGATCAAGGAAACCAAATTCAAAGGGTTCGAAGAAGGACAGAAGGTTTGGTTGGAGGGGACTAATTTAAAGACCCCCCATCAGTTTCAGAAGTTCCATCCTAAACTGTTCGGACCTTTTGTCATCACTAACAGAATTTCCCATGTTGTCTACCAACTCTGCCTTCCCCCTCAATGGAGTATCCACAACGTCTTCCATGCCTCCCTTCTATCACCCATCACTGAAACGGCTGAACATGGTCCTAACTTCCCTGAACCCCCCTCTGACCTCCTCTTGGGAGAATATGAGGTCGAGAAGGTCACCGCCCAACGTCTCCATAGGAACCGACTCCAGTACAGAGTCTGGTGGAAAGGGTACTCCACAGCAGAAGACACCTGGGAACCCCTCTCAAACCTTAAAAATGCCCAAGATGCCATCGCTACCTTTCATCTACAACAACCTACCAAACTCCACACTATGTCTACCACTAACTCTGACCCCACAGAATCCCATCACTCGGATGAAAGTCTAGACAATCTGGAACATCAGTTTCAAAGACTTATGATACAACAACATACTTTACTCCCCCGAATCAATTCATGTAACCCCCCCTCCTATTCAGTCAATGACCCCACTATCCCCGACCGTGGACACACCATTTTTAACATAGCCACCAGGGAACAACTCTTTTCTGGAATTCTCTCCCCTGTCGACTTCTGCAGATTTCAGTTACTTATGATGGACCCCCCCCCGTTTCTCCGAATTTCATTTATCTATACAAAGAGTGGTACTTACAGATTTGGTATGGAACCATATTGTACATTCAGCCTCCATAAATACCCCCACTCCTTCTGAGTGGTCAGCCTGGCACCACAAACACGCTACCTCCACCTACAATACCCCCATGAAGTCCCCTGCTCCTAGTTTGTCCCCTCTACCTATTCTCACCCCCTCCCCCACCATCAAACAAGAACCCCTCTCACCCAAAGCAATCCAACATACAGTATCATTAACCAACAAACCTTCATTGTCCCAGACAACACCGAGCTTCAAGACCTGGCTGCTACTCTCAACCCACTCACCATCTGAGAAGGAACACCCTCACCAACCCCAACCAAAGCACTGTCAAGACTCACTGTTGAACTATCCAGTTCAAGAGCGAGGGATAAGCTCGAAGACGAGTCGATAGACGTCCAAGACCGCGTGGGCAAGGAGGAGAGTCCAGAGTAGTAACAAATACCAGAGAGGTACTGTTACCGTGAGAGTAGAGCAATCACGCAGGGAAGAGGCCAGGGTAGTCACAAGGGGACGGTCCTTAAAGGAGTATCCCAGGGATGGAGAGTGCCGTAAACAAATGGACAGTCTGAGGACTGTCCGCTACTTTATTGAGCGCTTATATACTACAAGAGAACTGCTAAATAGGGAACAAGTCATAACCTTGTTATCAAGCACAGTAGAGTGATGAGTAAGAAGTCAGAGGATGCTTACTGAGCATGCTCAGTCATGCTCAGTAAGCTGCTGAGTAAGAAGGCTTCTCTTGATGAGTAAGAGCTTCCATTGTCCACATGTTCACTGCTTTAGTGCACATGTGAGCACCTGATTCATTTCCTGTTAGTTAGTTTAGGGCCGGTCATTTGAGGACTTGTAGTTTGGTTAGGAATAGTGTTAACTTATAAGGCCCTTATATAGTTCTTATTAGGGTCCCTAGAGTCAACCCTAATACTTCTATTAAGGTCCTTAGTATTGCCTTATAGTTCGTTCTATAGTTATTAGAGTTGGTCTAATAACGCGTTGTAGGGCCTTTGATACTAGGTTAGTGCCTATTGTAGAGCTCCTAGGGTCGTTCCAAAGGGTACTTAGAAAGGCCCTAATACTGTCTTTTGTTGCTAGAAGGGTTGTCTTTAAGTGAGGCTTGCTGTATGTCGATTGTGCCGAGAATCGCTCGCGCAACAATGCGCAGCGCGATATTGTGGACACCTCTACTCACCCCTTTTGCTCGTGTGAACAGGGTGACACCATAGAGGCTGGGTTTCCTCCTATAAGGAAGGGTCCTTCAAGGGCCCTCTCCAGAGAATGGTTCATGACAAGCACACCCCACTCACCCTGGCCCCCCTTGGTTTGTTTATGAACCCTACACACATGATCCCCCTTTTTACATTAACATTAATGGGCAAAAACACCTGCTACCATACTTACGCATTGCGTTATACAATGACGAACCCATGCTTCTAGGAACTATGGGTCAAGGAGAGCCCACTTATGGGGAAAAACTCATCGCCTGACCCGTTGTCTCTGCCCCCCATCCTTCTGTCACCGCCTCTGACCTCCGCCTCCTAATTGAGGACCACCCATTCCATTTCGACATCACTCAGGCTCTTGAAACCCTCCACAACCCTGGTGCTCTTGCTGACGTCTACCGCCTCCGTGTCAGTTCATTCCAACTAAAAGTTTTAGAGGGCAAGCATGCTTCTATCCAAGGGGCCCTGAACATCCTTCAAGGGCAACTCGCTGACCGACTCCATGAGATCCAGTCTCACACCAAAGAGACTGCCACCATCCACAGCCACCTTCAGGCAAACAACACCTCTGTCCAAGTTCGTCACCAACTTGATAACCTGATGACTGATGGAGGTCTCACCTGCAACACCAGGCCATATTACTCACTAGCAGGAAGCTACGACAAAATTGAGGAGTCAAAAGAACCACCCACTTCTTCTTCTCCTCCATTACCCACTCGCCCTCCTCTCTCCCTAACTCCCCCTCTCGAGTATCTCCCTCATGTTGTTGACCAGTCCCAGAATGATGCCCCTATGGGCTCACCCTCCCATTTTCCTCAAATGTTCTCCAATGATGCTAGTACTCCTAACACCCCTCTCACCCCCACGCGTATGACCAAGGCGCAGTGTCACCAACTCCAGAAACAACAACACGTTTGTAAACATTGCAACACTAGAGGTCACTGGAACAAGGACTGAACAAACCCCATACCAACTGCAGCGGTCAGGTGGATTGTATTCTCAGGAGGACCCACCGGAGTTACAGAGGTTTCTGCCCAAGAACAGTAGGGTCCCAGAGCATGTGGCCAGAAGTTGAAGGCAATGAGCTCCATGAGTCAGGCCCTGAGACCAATTAGTTTGGAGAACTAAGCATGAGGGGGGCATGACGTTGTGATCTACCCCTCGTTCGGTCTGTTCCTAAACTACCCCTTATTGTCCTTTACTTTCATCCCCATCCCCTTGGTTACGGTTTCATCCCTTGATATTGATGGCCCTTATTGTTTCATCTATTGTTTCATCTATTGTTGAGTCTGTAGATAATCTGTGGCCAAGGATCCAATCACTCACAGGAAGCCTGGAAAAGAAGTGTTTGGTTGCCGAGTGTATACTCCAGACAGGATAACTGATCACAATCCATAAAGCCAAGTGAGATCCGGGTACCGGAATCACAGGAATAGATTAACGCAGGTGTAGACATATGCCTCATGTGCTGATGCTGGATGTGGAATGATAGGACACTTCTTTGTGTTACAAACCAAGGCCAGGTACTGGCCGAATATTGTCCTATTTCACTCAAGAGAGACCCCTCTCACTTTGCATTACCAACTCCCTTCCATTTCATGGGCTATCCCTCCTGCAGTACAAGATATCGCTATTGCAAAGGCACCATAACACAACCAGACACCTATTTCCTAATCGGGTAATCATCGCGTGGCAGCCACATGGTCACCCAGCCACCAGGAACCCAAAACAGTGGCACAAACTCTTAGAAACTGTTGCATAACCCATCTGACCTCATCAAGGCTCCAATGACATCATGGCTGACTGAGCAACTCCACAGTGACCTCATAGGCTCACTAAGCACTCCACAGTGACATCACTATGATGTCATCGCTCTACAATGATCAGTAATGCACTCAGTAAGCCTGAAACTTGACACAAGCAAGTTTATGCCTCTGTAGTCCTATTGGATGGTACCAAGGGATCTAGAATAGTTCCAGTTCTTTGTAATCGACCCTGTACACTGTATATAAGCCCCAATGAAGCATGGCAGTTGTCAGACTGTCCATTTGTGATACTCTCATCTTCCTGGGTACTCCCCCACGACCGCTCAGTCTAAAGATTCCCCTCGCCTCCAAGGTACTCTTCAATGACCGCCTTGTTTAAAGCCCTCTTGCTACACTGGCCTCCAGCCTTTGCCTCTGTCTCTTGCAACACCTACCAGTCCCCATCTGGTACCTCCTTGTCGTTTGGCTCGTCCTCTTGTTCAACGCCGCCTTTGCTGCGTATCATCTGTTCCGACACTTGCCCACCTGCTCCTGAGTCCTTAGTGATCAGCAGTATGTGTCTTGACATCTGGACAGTCTCTCATCATCCCTGTATTGACCAGCCAACGCTCAAGTGTCCACTCCTAACTCTCCCACCTTGGTTAACACCTCCTTGCGCCTCCCTTCTCCTCTGCAACCTACCCCATGCACTGCCCTTTGACTTCTCACTGAGGACCTCAACCCAGTCAACATGTCCTCACCCCTCAGCATCATATACTCCCCAGAAGCCCCACCATCGTCTCCTGTCATCGCCCAGCCTGTTCCAGGTGACTTTGTCCCTATCGGCACTCCCCCTCCAGCGCAGAATGAGCAGCAGCAAGCAGACCGTCCTCCCTTGCCTGAAGGCTTCCTCGACCGCCCTCCTTGCACAGCATTCCGGTTCCACCCTCATCAGTACTTCATCCTCCCCACCACCAATCGTTCCCGCGAGCAGTGGGATCCCCTCCATGACTTAAATCACCAAGACTACCTGGGACGCATCCCTACTTCAGACCAGTTGAGTCATCGCGCCTTCACAGACACCTACACAACTGCCTTTTGTGCACGCATCGTCCACACTTTTGCTGTGGAACCTTCCAACGCTGCCCTTGCCACCCAGTACAACTTAACCCCCTTCGGTATCTGTTCCAATGTCAGGATATACGCCCCAGATGCTGACTTCCCCCTCGGACGCATTGCATACATTTTTAACACTTCTTTTTTTAGGAAACTACTTACCTTGCCTGCTATTTACCGCCCTGCTTACAAGGGCTTGCTTTGCTTATCTATCATACACGACTTCTTGGACGGATGCCTCGCCTTTGCTTACGGTTACTTACATTTTGAGGAGAACGGTAACCGCATATCCCTATGTCACTATTTGACTTATACAGTCGACACCATCCGCTTTAACCCCCAGCTACTTCACTTCTGCTTCACGCCTCATATTCCCCCTAACCCCCTCAAAATAATCGAGAGGTACCATCTCGAAACCATAGATCTTGCACACAGTTCTTAAAAGGTAAGAACCATCCTTGTAACGCTTCAATAAAAGATCGAATAAACCTTTCTTCTTTGCCTTGACTAAAGTGCCTTGAGAATACGCCTTAGAAGAAGACGAAGAAGAAGACGCTATCACCAGATATGTCTTGAGCCTAAATCATTATCGAACTTGGGCCTCCACTGCATTCCCTGTCACCACCTGAACCAACCTACACGATGTACCAGGGATAGAACCACCCCACAAAGACTTTCCTCATCTCATTGTCAAAGAATTCCTTGAAGTCTTACCATTTGGACGACTCCTCAGCCATGGCGAACACACATTATATCTTGAAACCCTTAGTCGACTCCTGCCACCAGCACAACAACAACTATTATATTGGCAACTTGCTCAAGCAAAGAACATCCAAGGACAACCAGTTGATTATCAATCCTTGCGCTCCAGCGAATTAAACCTTTGGACCAGGATCATCCAGCCACATCACCATCTCATTGTTAATTCTTTAAGGACAGGGTATCGCCTGTTTTACCTGGCTTGGACATACATCAGCTACTACCGTCTCACTGTCCAGTTCTACCACCTATGCCTCAACAGAATACAAAGGGAAAATCAATCTTACGTCCAACTTGCTGTTGTACCAGGAATACACAACACCTTTGATTGGGAAACTAACTCTTGGCTATACGACGCAGACTGCAATCAACCTTGGGCAATTACCAGCCCAGATGCCTCATATACTGGTCCCCCTGCATACTATTCTGTCCCAGCAATCCTAGAAGCCTCAAGTCTTGCCCCTCGACCCCTCACACTGATTCAAACCACTGTCCCAACTAGCCAGGAACGTTGGTCTGCCAGCACAGAAGATACTGAGTCAAATCCATGGACAGCAAGGTGTAACTGCAAAACAGAGTATTGCATGTGCAACTTTCGACCAGACACACCTCCTACTCCTGACAGAATTACCTTGTGGACACCTAGCGATTACTGTTATGAACCAAGGCCAAGTCCTGGCTGTAGATTGTCCTATTTCACTCAAGAGAGACCTCTCTCACTTTGCATTGTCAACTCCCTTCCGTTTTTGGGGCTATCCCTCCTGTGGTGCAAGATATCGCTATTGCAAAGACACTATAACATGACCAGGCACCTGTTTCCTAATCGGGTAATCATCGCGTGGCAGCCACATGGTCACCCAGCCACCAAGAACCCGAAACAGCGGCACAAACTCTTAGAAACTGTTGCATAACTCATCTGATGTCATCAAGGCTCCAATGACATCATGGCTGACTGAGCAGCTCCACAGTGACCTCATAGGCTCACTAAGCACTCCACAGTGACATCATAATGATGTCATCGCTCCACAATGATCAGTAATGTGCTCAGTAAGCCTGATACTTGACACAAGCAAGTTTATGCCTCTGTAGTCCTATTGGATGGTACCAAAGGGTCTAGAATAGTCCCAGTTCGTTGTAATCAACCCTGTACACTGTATATAAGCCCCAATGAAGCATGGCAGTTGTCAGACTGTCCATTTGTGATACTCTCATCCTCCTGGGTACTCCCCTGCAACTGCTCAGTCTAAAGTCCTCTCTCGTCTTCAAGGTACTCTTCAACGACCGCCTTGTTTAAAGCCCCTCGCTGCACTGGCCTCTACTCTTTGCCTCTGCCTCCTGCAACATGTACCAGTCCCCATCTGGTATCTCCTAGTTGTTTGGCTCGTCCTCCTGTTCAATGCTGTGTACGCTGTGTACCATCTGTTCCAACCCTTGCCCACCTGCTTCTGAGTCCTTAGTGATCAGCAGTACGTGTCTTGACAATTACCACCTCCCCATTCAATAACTCTGGCTCCTCGACACAGGAGATGCGCGTCGTCCCAACGACCCATGGAGAGAGAAACAGTTCCCAATGCAAGAGGATTCCTTGTTGAAAGACCATTACCTCCTACTCACCCTGACGCCTATGTACCCCTGTTTACCAGTTGTATTCCTACGCCTGTAGTACCTTCTCAACCCTTTGCATCACCACTTGCCGAATCCCCTGATAGTATCGACCTTAGAAATACTGAATGTCACTCCTATCTACCAGAACAATCTTTCTTAGCTGGAAATCTACCTATGCGTTCAAAAAGAGAACTACTTGAATTCAAGAACTATTGTACAGAGGCTTGGCATCTTAGAACAACACACTTTGTAGTGTATCAACATCCCACCAGAGAGATAAATGACTTTGCTCTCTCACCGGCAGAATTTGAAGGATACCTGTGGAAAACCCAAGTAGTCTTGACCCAAAGTAGCATCACCAAAGAATACTCCCAAATCCACTCGAGAAAGCACCAAGGAAGACCCGATACTATTCGATTGAAACCAGCCTACACCATTGCATATCCTTGGAACAACGGCCATTGGACTATAACTGTCGTCTAGATCTATGAGCACTAGGAGAGACATCACTGACAAAGAAGAAAATCTAATCCCACTCCTATTTGAAAACCTCAGCTACGACACCCAAGATCACTGTTACCGAGGAAGATTTGCGGGTACACCCATTATCAACCATGGAAATCTTTCTGACACTTGATTATACGAAGATGAAAATGACGAAGTTACCACCAAACAACTTAAAGCGGCAGCCCCAGGAGCAGAGAACATTCAAGACTTCAATCCCTATAACTCCATGGGCCTCTTCCTAGACTGACCAGTCAAGTGGAGCCATTCTAGAAAACATTGGGTTTACTATAACAATTGAGAAGTTGATTTTACAGCCAGAACAACTCAAGAAGTTACCGCTATCTTAGGGACTGCTCAGAGCACTCGAAGTACTACTCCAGGACCTTCCACCTGGCATAATACCCAACAACCTACTCCTCATATGATTAGTAATGTACCACAAGCAATCCCTCGAATGTTCACTCCAACTAGAATCCAATTACAAGGTTCAGCCCCACCTATTGTTACAGCTGCAACAACTCAAAACCCCACCATGTCAAGCAATCCACGCCTTGTCAGAACTGCACCAGAACCCTTTGATGGAAAGGCTGATAATGCAGAAGCCTTTTGGGCAGCTTTGGCCAATTATTACTACATCAATGGTGACTCCTTTACAGATGAAAGCAAGAACGTTGCCACTGCACTAACCCACTTTAAAGTAGGAACACCCACCAGAGCATGGGCTAGAGAACAAACCACTAAGGCTATGGCTCATACAGTAGCGGACTATGGATCATGGAACAACCTCAAGAAAGCCTTTGCCGATCACTTCATCCCTGCAGATGCAGAATTGGCCTCTGCTAACACCATGCACACCTATTATCAAGGGAAATTACCATTTAATGAATGGTATCAGAAATGGTCGCACCACACATCACAAGCTACCACCGACGAAAGAACAAAGATGTACGCGTTTAGGAAGAACATTAACCCAGCCTTACATCAGAAAATATTGGGGATCACACCAACACCAACTACACTTGCAGCCCTTGTCAAAGCAGCAAGAGAATTCGACAACCTTTTCCACCTATACAACTCCACTGCTTTTCAAAGAGGACACTCTGTGCATGCCCAAGGATTAAATACTCAAGGATCAGACAATCCATTGGAAATTAACTTGTACCAAGGAGAATCTAACAAACGACCCTAGGAATCCAGAAGTGAAAGGAAACCCCTCACAGATGCAGAGAAAGAGTTTCAACGCAAGAACAACCTCTGTTATTATTGCGGAAAGAAGAAACATATGGCAAATCAATGTAGAGCAAAGAAAGCAGCCCAAGGACGCCAATGACAAGGATCTCGCCCCCAAACAGTCAGAGCTACAACCATCCAAGATGAAAACATCGAACCTGCGCAAGAAGAACCTGTTCCTGTTGCATCATTAACAACTTGGAGAGAAACACTTGCAGACTCGATCCTCCGCCCAAGATCTACTCCTATGGATTTTTAATTGGACCCCCTTCTGCACCGAGGAGGGACGCGGTCCAAATCAGTAGGATACAAAGAGAAATC